>PVNU02003714.1:0-72588 GCA_003013855.2 Liriodendron chinense | reverse complement strand
TGCTCTTTTATATTAATTACATTCACTTTTAGTTTAAGAATTTTATCTACATTCAATTATAGAAATCTGTTTGGTTAGCTCTCAATTAGAGAATATTATAAGTAATTTGTGAATTCCTAACAAGTCCATGAGAACGATCTAGGTCTCTTACCGAATTATTACTATATCGCAACCCTACACTTGGGGAAGCAAACAGTACAGGGCAGAACAAAGAAACAGTGGAAGACAGTCTGCAGGAGTGAGGCCCACGATGCTAATAGAGCCACCGCGTCATCCGGGCTAGAGTTCTCCTTCACCACTATCGACTTCCCAGCGATGCCGAAGATAGCACTGCCAGCCAAGATAACGAACAAATCCATTATCCAACAATCGACTAAGACGATGAAATGATCTGGAGCACCCCAAAACCCTTAAATAGCAAGTTTAAAGTCCGTGCGATGCGTATTTCCATGTGCACACTCTCCAAAACAACGTTCCTATACGACGAGCCGACCCGAAGGCTCCAGATTAGGAAGTACCAAAATCTGCAACATCTAGACCTCCACACCCCATCCCGTTCATTCAAGAGGTCCATCCCAGCCTAGAAGTGGCTTGGCGATAGTGACCATAATCCCAAAAAAGGTAGCTATCCTCTAGAGGTCTCCTGTCGGAGCTTGAAATCCTGAAAAATTTTAAATCTGGAAATTTTCTCTCTTGCAAAGTGCAAAAATATGAAATTTGGGCTAAGTAGTGGGGAAGTGGTGATTTTTCTAAGAGGGACATGTGCCCGACCTTTCGCCACATGTGCCCGCAATGTGTATTCGAAAGAAAGCGATTCGAACACTTTCCCAGAAACCGCTTGAAAAATCTGTCGGAAATGGCAATGCCGCCCAGCCTGAAATGACATGCACCCGAACCCTTCCGCTACACACTTTCACCTAGCACATGTGCCGGGAAACACTCCAGAAACACATGCGTTGGGAAATACCCACTTGAATCAGACCCGAACCTGATTACACTACTATAAATAACAAGTCCACCTGATGACATGCATCGACATCATCCCCTTTTGACCTTAGAGTGATGTAAGAGGTACATGCTCCGGTATCCCTCGTCGGATGCCTTGGCCGGAATAGATTTCCTCGCCGGAAAGGGATATCCCCCAACGAAAACAAGTGCAAGGGAGAAATCCTGGAAAATTTCTAAGTGTTGGGACTTCTACACTTTGCAGAGGGACATGCGCTCACTTCTGCTCGCCGGGAGATGCAAAATGCATCCAGTCTCCATGGGACATGCGCCCACTCCTTGAGATGCCAGAAAACCCAAAAATTCACCAAGTTTTAGGGTGACATGCGCCCACTGCTAGGTCCCAGGCACATGTGCAACATGACATGCGCCCGGAACATCTTCACTTCCTCCATCTTTCATGTGGAATGGGCATATGCGCCCACCATCACTCACATGCGCCCACCAGCCCTATTAAAACACCACATGCGCCCACATGCACTCCTCCATGCGCCTGGACTCTGGTTGGAGGGGTGGACCTTCAACAGTGTGGCCCGCCTTCGATCGGGATCAGGTTTTCGATCAAACCGCATCTCCAAGATGCATGCCGATGAGATCTATCCATCCCCCGGATCAGATTCTCCAAGGTCGATGATAAATGGCCCAAATCAGCATTTTCATAAAAAAAAAATGACTAACACTAAGCCAATTTGGCAACTAAGAAATCCTCCCGAAAGAGCCAAAAATGGCCGAAATCGAGAAGAATCGGGCGAAATTGGATTGAGCTCGAGAGGGAAACTTTTCTTCTTTATGACATGATACACCATAATCATGCATCGCGACGAGGTTATCCAATCTCAGGACCCTCGAATAACCTAATTAAGCGATCAGTAGGCCCAGTACTTAGTCATTTTCAGCCCTGCAAAGTGTCCTGTTGGCTTAGAAATTGACCTATGCTAAGCGAATCGAAATGCGATCGCACTGTGACTCTCGTGGACATGATCCACCCCTGTTCAAAGATGGTAATCGATGATATTCACCGAATGCCCTGATCAGACCATAAACAAGGCCACTACTTAGTCATTTTTCAGCCTTAGGAAGTGCCCTGATGGCCCGAAAACTGACTGATGCCAAATGAAATCAATCGCGATCTCAAAGACGATGAGGTAAAGCTAAAGTGCTCAAGCTATGAAATAGCCGAGTTAAATATTTATAGGGCACCGATCCCCATCATTCATAAGAAATTGGCATATATGGGCATCCATTGGACCCAATATTTAGCCACTTGCAAGCATTGAAAATAGCCGATCCAGCCCATTGAACTGGAATCTTCAAAGGATCTTGGCTCGATAAAGCCTATTTGATCTTAAATAGATCATCGAAAAGTACTTAGAAGAAGGAGTGTTCTCGAAGACGAGTCGCCCGACTGCAGAAGAAATACATTTACTTTACTGTACAAAACTCCATTCATCCCGGATAAAGGACCGAGGCTAAACCTAAGGGATTATGGTTACCACAAGAAATCATAAACAAAGAGTTCTAACAAAGCTTGAAACATCCTTCTATTGATTGCCACTATGAAAAGATAGTCGATGCCCTACCCATCGAAAATGGGTCCGTCGGTTGAGCTGATGAGGTAGTTGTAGAGTGCTTTCCTAAGGTCACCCGTCATAAAAGTACGGGCGCGGGCCTTGGGTTATGCCAACCAACATTTTGATGCTCGTGTATTCCAGGGGCTAATGGCCCAGAGTTGCACCAAAAACCTCACTTAGGAAGTTGCAGAGTGCCTTCCTAAGTCACCCATCATAAAAATACGGGCGCGGGCCTTGGGTCGTGCCTACCAACACTCAATGCTCGTGTATTCCAGAGGCCAATGGCCCAAAGTTGCACCACTCGAATCCTGACAGTCCTTCAACTCAAAAAATCCGAAAGAAAATGGGACATAGATATCCGACTTGTCTAAGAAACATGGCTCAGTCCATAATAAGAAAACAAATAGGTCTATACGACCATGAACTCAAGACCATAATCCCCGGCAGATTAGTCTTTTGCCTTCTAATCAAGGGTGATCAACCATTGATGTAATTAAAGGCTCGTGACAAGTATCACAACCTGGAATGTAAAAGATCTTAGAATCTTTGGAATAAAATTTGCCTTGCGATACCTCTCTTGTGTACACTTTGTGATTGCTTATGATTGTTTATGAATGTCTCTATACTCAGAATTCCCCCAGAATAATGAAACATAGGAAAAACTGCCTTGACGAGCATTTTTCTAGTTTTAACAGTGTGTCACCCTATTTCACACCAAAGGCCCAAAAACTAGCTCCGGCCATGTTTCAGATGGATCACACCATTGAAAATAGTATATAAGGCAACTCTCATCCTTCATATTGTTTACCCTTATCGAGCCCACCTGCATAATGGATTGTCTTTATGTTTGGGGAATAGGAATAAATTTTGGTGTGGCATATAATTTTTGGAGTGGATTTCATATAATCATCATGGCGGCCCTATAAACAGGAAGGTTGGACATCTCTCCGATTGTTTTCCTTTATGTGGCCCACCTGAATCACAGGTAAGACTTATTTGTTGGCCGTAGGGATAACATAGGATTACACATCTAATGGACGGAGTAGATTCTACCTACAACATTATGATGGGTCCGATAAAAAAATTAAAGGTGAGTGTATTCTTCCAACGGTTAAAAGCTTTAAAGGTAGGCAGTCGCTTAATTTTTAAATCAAATTGATTCGTAATTTAGGTGGGCGATAATAAAGGAAACAATTGTGAGATACGTCCACCCTTGATTTTTACCGGGACTACTATGTAGAATGTTTAAAATCCACTCTAACCACTGGATGCCACACCAACATTTAGATATGGGTTTTAAAAACTAGGCCCATTAGTGATTTATGTGGGCCACAACAAGGGAAATAGTTTGGAGGGTGAGTATTGTCATGTATACAATTTTCAATCGTGTGGTCCACTTGAATTATGAACGATGCTTATTTTTTGTCCATAAGGCTATTATAGCGTGACACAGATAAGGTCAGTGTGGATTTCATATCAACACAAAGGTGGAGCTTAGCCAAGCCGTGACTAAAATCACGTGAAAGAATCGTAAGAAATATCTCTTCAAGGATACTGGATTAGGTGTGGCCCGGGCCTCACCCAAGATGGTATGACCCTTATGTTCGCTCGCCTCAAGTGTAAGGCTGCGATGTAGTAATAAAACTCGGTAAGACCGAGGTCGATCCATAGGGAAATAGAAACAACTTCCAAACCACTCTAGCAACTCAGTTTATGGAAGAAAATCAAATTCAATTGAGTATTTAACTAAAACAGCAACTTAATGGAAAATCAGTGATATAAAGTACTAAGGCATTCAAGGATCCACTTGTAGCAATCCTATGTCAATTCAGTCAATCCAAGTAGAGAACACAATTAGAATTGAAGTCCTATCTCTCATCTAGTTGGAAAATAGAGCATTCACACACATTCAATCCAAATCAAGTTGAACTTCCAAGTTCTAGTTCATTCAATCAATGTAGAATTCAAAACCATAGCCTGCGGAGTAACAGCCATGCCTATGGACTATGGCCTGCTCAAGGATTACTATAATTCGAATCTAAACCAGCATTATATGGTAATCTCAGAGAATTGCAAGGAATTCATGTCCAGAGCACATGAACTCTCATAAAACATCTCAAACTACCACTTTTAGAACTGAAACATGAAAGAAAAGTTCAACTTGAAATTAAATTACTTGAATTAAACTAATCCAACATAGAATTAGCTACAAGCTTCACCTCTCAGCCTTAGCTGAGAGGTTCTAGCCGAGCATACTCATGCTACAACTAAAATCTCTGAATAAAAGCATAAAACTAGAAAAACCGAAAATAGAAGAGTTGCAGACGCTCCACGACAGCTTCCTCTCTCCAAAACCACGTCCCTTAGCTTCTTTTATGCCCTAGGAAGAGCCCCTAGGTGTCCTTTTATAGTAAGAAACCTCCCTTGCATCGGAATCTGCGAAAGGTTACGCAGTGCGCAAGCAGTTTTCGGAGTCCTGATTTAGAAAGAACTCTTCTTACGCAGGGCCGACCGGTCTAGACCGGTCGGACTGGCCTTTTAAACAGTCCAGGGAGTGCTGCCTACCGGTCATGACCGGTCGGACTGATCTGTCCATTGATCCCAGCAAGTGTAGCCGACCGGTCATGACCGGTCGGACCAAATTGGGCTTGTTCCAGCGTATATAGCCGACCGGTCGGACCAAGTTGTCCATCTTCCAGTGTGCATGGCCGACCGGTCAAGACCGGTCGGTCTGTTCTTCAATGTGTTCAGCTTGTGTGGCCGACCGGTCAAGACCGGTCTGGCTCCTCTGGCCGACTGGTCAAGACCGGTCTAGCCCTCTTTAACTTGTTCTTCTTTCTTTCTTTTCTCCTCTTTCCTCTTCTCTCTCTTTTCCTTGTGTTCTTCTTTCTTTGGTCCTCTTTCGTCCTTCATCCAAATGGCTCTAAATGTATCCTTTCAATCCCTAATTGAATGAAGTCCGCTCTCATCCCCTATAATCACAAAACATGTGTTAGATAGGCCTTTAAATCATGAAAATCATGCAAACCATGTCATGTAATGGGCAATGCAATGTATAAATTAGAGGTTCAACACACCCCCCAACCAGCTTTTTGCTAGTCCCAAGCAAAACATGCGTGAATAATTTCAAACCTCCAAACCCAACTCTCTTCCAGAAACCATGTTTCTATCCATTCCAAGATGTACAAGTCTAAAAATTGGAGAAATTTGGTGATAGAAGCTGAAACCTTGGACTCTCAAAACATAATACATGTCTACATGAAGTTCCCACAGATTGATTGATAAATAGAAGAACTCGAACAAATTCAACCTAGTGTGCATAGTGCAAGATCATCTCATGAGTTTCTGGGATCATCTTCTTTATAGATTAAGTAAGCCAAGGATTTTAAAGTGCACAGGAGCAACAAGAAGCCTATGACAGGAATTTGCCTTACCGTCCTTCCGACGGCTTTCACACTACGTCCCATTTCCGACTTTGGTTACGGTTCGACCATCCCCCGGTTGGTAATAGGTAGCCCTTTTCGGAATTTTCCACCATTTTTCTTTCCTTCCCGATTTCATCCTTTCTTTCCTTTTTCTTTTAAATTAGATAGGATTTTTAGAAATCCACATCTTCCGTTATTTTCCCATGGACAAGGATGGACAAAATACCCCGGCTTGGCTGCTCAACACCTTTAAATCAAAGTCTACTAATCCACAAATCACATAAACCTGTCAACTCATGAAAATCGTGTAATGTGAACTTGGTGTAAAGGTGTTCAAATTTTCTATCAATCACAACAATAGGGGAACTAACATATAAAACCATTATGTTGGGAGAATTTCAAGACCTCCAACGTCACACACTTTGTATCTCCTCTTCTTATACTCATAGCATCTCAAATGTATAGAAACAAGATTTTCTAAAAGAGTTTTGAAGCTCGGAATGTTGCAATATGCTAGATGAGGAATCTCATCTCACCCCCCCAACCAAATCTTGCATTGTCCTCAATGTAAAAAGATATTCAATTAGTATGAACATGAGAGCAATGGTAAAATATGAGAGAGTGAGAAGCAATAGTACCTGAAAGAGCGATCATGGAAGTCTCCAACTCAACAACTAAATCTTACTAAAACAGTAAAACTAGATAAACTAAACCTAATCTACGAAAAGCAGTAAAGATAACTAACCTGTCCTTGTAACAAGGGGATCTCCCTCAGACTATGAGATCTATTATCATTATATCATCCAAAAGCACAAAGTTGAGCAGGATCATCAAGTGGTGTAACAAATTTTTCAATAGAACTAACCACCATCCTGCTTTGGAAAGTACATTGGTGACATTGATCATTCTACCCCATTGAAAATCCAGCTGAAAAATTTCAGCGGGTTCAGAATTTTCACATGTACTAGGAAAGGAGAATTGCATTGGTTGGAAATCATTGAATATGGATCTCCTTTCCTTCTTGTCTGGGCGAAAATTATTCAAGTATGGATCATCCCAGAAGTTTTCTTCGGTTTGCACAAACCAAAGAGATGTGAAGACTTGTATTTCTTTTTCACAAGTCGATATGATCTCCACAAAATTAGATTTCATCGGTGCTACCACAATTGATTTTTCAGTTTGGCACTTTGTGGCAGGAAGCTTTTTGGGCACCGGAGGGGTCTCCTTCAAAGCATGCACGATATCCTGAATCATGGGATCATCCCAATCTTCAAAATACGCTAAACACTCCTCTGGAGTGTAGGAGACTTCATCGGAGGAAGTTTTCAGATTTGGACCCTTTATGTTTTCCTCCTTCACAGAATTTTGTGTAGGTTGGAGTGGGTCCTTAACCTCTGCACTTTCAGAAATTGGCCTCTCTGTAGGCAAGTCAAGCACCAATTCTTCCAAATCCTGCACAACAAATTTGTGTAAATCAGAAATTGGTGACTTGTCGAATGAATTTTCAGAAGTTAACACTTTCAAGGTCTTAATAAAATGAAATTTAGATTCATCCTTAGAATGTGTCAAACATGTCCTCAAACTTTCAGGTAGATCATGTTGGAAAAACCCCCCATTATCCATGGATTCTATCATGTTTACCTCATGGGGACCATCATTGTCGTCCCAATCCTCAAAGGGATCAAAGCTAACAACATCTAGAGGATCAAAATTCTGCCTTAAAGCGAACTCCTCTTCCACGATTGAATCAATCATATCAACCTCGTGGACATCATCATCATCCCTATGCCTCTTGCCCAAGTGAAACACATTCACCTCTAAAGTCATGTTTCCAAAGGATAGTTGCATCACCCCATTCTGGTAATTGATGATTGCGTTTGATGTGGCAAGGAATGGGCGGCCTAATATTACCGGTATTTGGATGCTAGCATCCAAAACCGGTTGTGTGTCCAAGACGATAAAATCTACCGGGTAGTAAAATTTGTCAACTTGGACTAGAACATCCTCAACTATCCCCCTCGGTACACGGATAGATCTATCAGCGAGTTGCAACGTGGTTTTGGTGGGTTTTAATTCACCAAGACCCAGTTGCTCATATACCGAGTATGGGATCAAGTTCACACTCGCCCCCAAATCTAACAAGGCACGCTCAATCCGGTAGTCTCCAATGATACATGAGACGGTGGGACTACCGGGATCTTTGAATTTTGGGGGGGTCTTTTGAGTGAGGATGGCACTCACTTGCTCAGTTAAGAAGGCCTTTTGCTGCACATTATATTTGCGTTTTGTTGTGCATAGGTCTTTTAGAAACTTGGCATAAGAGGGAATTTGTTTGATGGCATGAAGCAAAGGGATATTAATCTTGACTTGTCTGAAAATCTCTAGAATATCATGAGAATTTGGGAGAGATTTTAGGGCAACCAATCTTGAAGGGAATGGTGCCACGGGCTTGTAAATGCGTTCCGGTTGTTGTGGGGCTAAGTTAGATCCATCTTCATCCTCAGAATTTACCGGATCGTTAGGCTCATCGGCCTTCACCAGAATAGTTTTGTCAATTTGTTTACCACTTCTAAGGGTGGTGATGGATTTGGCTTGCTCTATGTTTTGGTTGGAAGGATTAGGGATGCTAACTTCATGTACTTGCTTTGGATTGGGCTGAGGTTGGGCCGGAAAGGTCCCTTCCCTAGCATTCAAGCGTCCCTTAATCTCATCAACCGAGACTTTAAGCTCTTGGAACATTTGCTGATTCGATTAATTGATTTGCGTTTGCCCTTGTATAAACGCCTTCAAGGTATCCTCCATTGAGAATTGAGGTGGGGCCATATTTTGCATGGGTGGCCCTCTTTGAGAATTGGTTGGATTGCTCGTAGGAGCATTCTTCCAACTAAAATTTGGGTGGTTCTTCAAACTCTCATTGTACGTATTACCTACCGGTCCATTGAAAGGCCGTTGATAACCATATGTGGCATTGGCGTGTTCATGTAATACCTCTTGAATTGCAGGAATTGTGGGACAATCTTGCGTAGCATGAAATCGGTGAGGCAAATCCCACATATGGTTTCAACAGCTTCATTGGACTTGGGAACTCCACTTTTACTAAGTTCCATGGCTTCAACCTTCCTTGTGAGGTTGGCTATCCTTGCATTCACATCGTCTTCCTCCTTAAGGACATAGATCCCTCTTTTCTCTTGAGTGGGCTTGGAGTTATTGGGTTTATCCAATGTATCCCAAGATTGGGCGTTTTCAGCCAACATGTCCAAGTAACTCCAAGCATCATCTGGATTTTTACTCATAAACTCGCCATTGCACATCATCTCCACAAATTGGCGCATATTGGAACTTAATCCATCATTGAAAAAATTTATGATTCACCAACTCTCATAGCCATGATTTGGGCAAGCAAGCAGGAGATCTTTAAATCTTTCCCAACATTGAAAGAAAGATTCACCTTCTTTGGCCGAGAAATTCATTATGGCCCTTCGAAGGGTGTTCGTTTTATGAGCCGGGAAGAACTTTTTCAAGAATTCCCGGTTCATCTCAACCCATGACCCAATCGAATGTGGTCTGAGAGAGTGAAGCCAATCTTTGGCTCTTTCTTTCAAAGTGAAAGGAAAAAGTTTAAGTCTGATAGTATCCTCGGAAACATTGGTGTAATGCAAGGTGGCCAACACTTCTTCGAATTCTTTCAAGTGTAAGTATGGGCGGTCAGAATCTAGCCCATGGAACTTTGGTAAGAGTTGAATTACACCCGGTTTATGTCAAAATTTCCACCGTTTGCTGGTAGAACCACGCAAGAGGGTGTAATTGTTCGGGCAGGTTGTAGGTAGTCCCGTAGTGATCTCATTGGAGGAACATTATGTACCTCATTCTCTCCTACTCCTTCCTGATTTGCGTTTATAGTTGGAGTAGGGGGGGGAGGATTCCTTAAAGGTGTCTGTTCCATACTCCCCAAACTTTCACAATGCTCTTGATAATTTCGGACTCGTCTATGAACTGACAATGGTCCAACTAAACCACCTTCAGATTGGAGACGATTTGAGTGATTACGTTCCCAACGGGACATAAACCACTCAACCAAAAATCAAAACTAATCCTAACCTAGAAAACTGAAATCTGAAGTTAATCTGAAAAAAAAAAAAAACTAAGTTAGAAAGGTATCACCTGATGTGCTTGAACTAGAGAAGATTTCCTACAAAACAGAAAAAAAATATGTTAGTTCTAAGAAAATCAGAAAAACCTATCTACTTCTACTTCTACAGCCACTGAAATTATTTGAAAACCGTTATCTAAGTTCCCCGGCAGCGGCGGCAAAAACTTGTTCGCTCGCCTCAAGTGTAAGGCTGCGATATAGTAATAAAACTCGGTAAGACCGAGGTCGATCCACAGGGAAATAGAAACAACTTCCAAACCACTCCAGCAACTCAGTTTATGGAAGAAAATCAAATTCAATTGAGTATTTAACTAAAACAGCAACTTAATGGAAAATCAGTGATATAAAGTACTAAGGCATTCAAGGATCCACTTGTAGCTATCCTATGTCAATTCAGTCAATCCAAGTAGAGAACACAACTAGATTTGAAGTCCTATCTCTCATCTAGTTGGAAAATAGAGCATTCACATACATTCAATCCAAATCAAGTTGAACTTCCAAGTTCTAGTTCATTCAATCAATGTAGAATTCAAAACCATAGCTTGCGGAGTAACAGCCATGCCTATGGACTATGGCCTGCTCAAGGATTACTATAATTCGAATTTAGACCAGCATTATATGGTAATCTCAGAGAATTGCAAGGAATTCATGTCCGGAGCACATGAACTCTCATAAAACATCTCAAACTACCACTTTTAGAACTGAAACATGAAAGAAAAGTTCAACTTGAAATTAAATTACTTGAATTAAACTGAATCCAACATAGAATTAGCTACAAGCTTCACCTCTCAGCCTTAGCTGAGAGGTTCTAGCCGAGCATACTCATGCTACAACTAAAATCTCTGAATAAAAGCATAAAACTAGAAAAACTGGAAATAGAAGAGTTGCAGACGCTCCACGACAGCTTCCTCTCTCCAAAATCACGTCCCTTAGCTTCTTTTATGCCCTAGGAAGAGCCCCTAGGTGTCCTTTCATAGTAAGAAACCTCCCTTGCGTCGGAATCTGCGAAAGGTTACGTAGTGCGCAGCAGTTTTCAGAGTCCTGATTTAGAAAGAACTCTTCTTACGCAGGGCCGACCGGTCTAGACCGGTCGGACTGGCCTTTTAAACAGTCCAGGGAGTGCTGCCGACCGGTCATGACCGGTCGGACTGATCTGTCCATTGATCCAGCAAGTATAGCCGACCGGTCATGACCGGTCGGACCAAATTGGGCTTGTTCCAGCGTATATAGCCGACCGGTCATGACCGGTCGGACCAAGTTGTCTATCTTCCAGTGTGCATGGCCGACCGGTCAAGACCGGTCGGTCTGTTCTTCAATGTGTTTAGCTTGTGTGGCCGACCGGTCAAGACCGGTCTAGCCCTCTTTAACTTGTTCTTCTTTCTTTCTTTTCTCCTCTTTCCTCTTCTCTCTCTTTTCCTTGTGTTCTTCTTTCTTTGGTCCTCTTTCGTCCTTCATCCAAATGGCTCTAAATGTATCCTTTCAATCCCTAATTGAATGAAGGCCGCTCTCATCCCCTATAATCACAAAACATGTGTTAGATAGGCCTTTAAATCATGAAAATCATGCAAACCATGTCATGTAATGGGCAATGCAATGTATAAATTGGAGGTTTAACACCTTACTGTGGGGCCCACCTTTATATATATGTATTTTATATCCACGTCCTCCATCCATTTTCTAGATCTTTTTAGGACATGATCACAAAAATAAAGCAGATACAATTCTCATATCGACCATATTTTAAGAAATATTGATGATTAAATGCCCTATGAGTAAAAAATTCTTAGGATCCCGCTTTAATGTTTTTATAATGTTTATTTTCCATCCAATCTGTTTTTAAAGTGTTAAAACTAGAAAATGCGCAAGGAAATTTTCTTATGTATTGTTGCTCTGGGTGTCATGCCCTAAATTCAATTTTCGGCGCACAATCACCGTAATCCGAACTTAGAGTTGACAACCTCCATAGTACCCCGGTTTCGGCATCTAGCGTTACACCAAGCCTCAAAAAGGGAATCCTACAAGGAGGATTTTGTTCAGAATGATTTTTTTAACCATAATAGCATAACCAAAAGTTTACCAGACCAAAAAGCATTACATCACAGATCCATTAATCAATCGTTTAATGTACAATGTCGATAAGGTAAATACAGAATTTCTTAAAACATAAACAAGTAGTTGCTCCAGCATCTCCAACTGCTACCTTTTCTCAGTAACCTGCACGTTAAACAACGTGCTAAGCTTTTTATGAAGCTTACTAGAATGTGTGTGTATACGCATAATGTGTGTGACATATATATTTCATTAATATATCAACATTAATATCAGAGTAAGCAGAAATGATAGAGATTAATCATACAACTAGTTATATCAAGAGTATACTATATATATTCATGATATAATGTGAGCGAGACATGTTATTACCGTAAATATGACACAAGAACACAAAAGCATATGATAAATGAACAAGTTGTGGTACATAGTATAGTGTGTCGGTGGGGCCTCGCATCCAGGGTTACAATACATGTTAGTCCCATAACCTAACATGTAAAGTAATCAGAGAATGTTAGACTCCTGATCCCAAAATAGTCGTATACCTATTGGGGACCGTGACTCACGATTGTATGTCACTTAAATTGTATTTACGCATCCACGAACCTGTATGCATGAATGTATGATTACCATATGCCACCAGTCAACCCTGATGTTGTTCGCTTGCCTCAAGTGTAAGGCTGCGATGCAGTAATAAATCTCGGTAAGACCGAGGTCGATCCACAGGGAAAGAGGTAAACAATTCCAAGTACTCTAATAACTAGAATCTAAGAGGTTTAGGAGAATAGTTTTTCACATGAAATAGGAAAATCTGAAATTAAGAAGGACTAGAGCATCAAGGATCCACTTGTAGTAGTCTAATGCCAATCCATTCATCCAAGTACAACACAATTAGAATCAAAGTCCTATCTCTCATCTAATTGGAAGATATAACATTCAAGCACAAACAGTCCCACTTAAATCTGGAAATCAGATTTCTAGTTCTAATGAAGCACATAAAACTTGAAATTGCAGCCTTCGGAGTAGCAGCCATGCCTATGGACTATGGCATGCTCAAGGGTTACTACAATTCGAATTCAAACAACCCAATCATGGTAATCTCAGAGAATTGCAAGAAACTCATGTCCGGAGCACATAAACTCTCACGAAACTTCTAAAAAACCAAACCTTATTCAAACTAGAACTTGAAAATCCAAAATTAAAGTAAAGGGTACTTGAAGAAACGAATTAAAGCAACAAACTACAAACTTCACCTCTTAGCTTTAGCTAAGAGGTTAGCTAAAAGAAAACATTAAAAACTAGAAACTAGAACTATAAGAAGAAGAAAACTAGTTGTAGGAGGCTAGGAAGCCTCCTAGGTCTTGATCTCTTTGCTCCCCACGTTGCTAGATGCCCTAGGAATGAGGTGGAGGTCTCCTTTTATAGCTTTCATACCCCCACAAACGAATAATCTTCGAGAATTTGCTTAGAATTTATGCACTGCGCAGAGAAAATCGGAGCCAAACTTGGAAATTTCTAAACTGGGCGCATTGTCGATTGATCGCTCAGACCGGGCGATCAATCGCTAGTTCAAATAACTGTAAAACCTGCCTTTTTCGGATCTGGTGATTAATCGACTGGCTGAGAGATCAATCGGTCACTTATGGCGATCAATCGAGCAGTGTCCAGCGATCAATTGGAGGGTGCAAAAAGTGTCCGGAGAGTTTTCTCCAAATTTCTTAAAAATCTGCATTCTGGCGATTGATCTATGGGATGGGCGATCAATCGCTCAGGCTGGGCGATCAATCGCAATTCTTCACTTCTCTCCAGCAACAATTCTGTCAAATTTCTGTTGTGGGCGATCAATCGCTCAAGTCTGTCGATCAATCTCTGGATCAATCTTAAGAAACTGCAACTTTTTACATTTTACTTTTATGGCCCTGCAGCTCTGCACTTTGGTTTTTCTGGCCCTACCAGCTCTTTTAACATGATTCTTCTGTGTTTTTCTTTGTCTTTCAACTCCATCTTCCATAACTTCTTTCTTTCATTCTTGGGCTTTCTTCCTTTGATCCTCAAGGTGTCCAAAGTGACTCTTTTTTTTGCTAGTCCCGAGCAAAACATGCGTGAATAAGTTCAAACCTCCAAAACCAACTCTCCTTCAGAAACTATGTTTCTATCCACTCCAAGACATACAACTATAAAATTTGGAGAAATTAGGTGATAGAAGTTGAAACCTTAAACTCTCAAAGCATAATAAGTGTCTACATGAAATTCCTGCTGATTGATTGATAAATAGAAGAACTCGAACAACTTCAACCTAGTGTGCATAGTGAAAGTTCATCTCATGAGTTTCTGGGATTATCTTCTTCATAGATTCACTAAACTATAGATCTCAAGGTGTACAGAGTAACAACAAGCCTATGACAGGAATTTGTCTTACTGTCCTTCCGACGGCTTTCACACTACGTCCCATTTCCGACTTTGGTTATGGGTAGACCATCCCCCGGTTGGTAATAAGTAGCCCTTTTCGGAATTTTCCACCATTTTTCCATCATTCCCGATTTCATCCTTCATTTTCCTTTTCCTTTTTCTTTTTCTTTTTCATTAGATAGGATTTTTAGAAATTCGTATCTTTCGTTATTTTCCCATGGACAAGGATGGACAAAGTACCCCGGCTTGGTTCCTCAACACCTCAAATCTAAGTCTAGCTAACCCACAAATCACATAATCCCTTCAATCATGAAAATCGTGTAATGTGAACTAGGTGTAAGAGTGTTCAAATTTTCTATTAATCACATAAATAGGGGAATTCGCATATAAAACCATTATATTAAGAGAAGTTCAAGACTTGTAACATCACTCACTTCGTATCTCCTTTTCTTATTGTTCGCTTCCCCAAGTGTAGGGTTGCGATGTAGTAATAAACTCGGTAAGACCGAGGTCGATCCACAGGGACTTATGTAGGATTTCACAAACACATCTAAAAGTGTCTATTGAAAGCTAATAATCGGTTTTTGAATAGAATTGATGTGAATAGCAATCTTAAACTAATTTGAATGTAGACAATTATAAAAAGCCACTAGGGGTTCAAGGATCCACTTGTATCAATCCTTGATGTTCAATCCGCTGTGGTTTTTCATTCTCTCAACTAGAATCGACATTAAGGTCTATCTAGTCAGATGATATAGCTGTTAAACCATACAATCTGTCATATGTAAGTTCTATGCATAAGATTCACTCAATGTAGGCTGAGCTGAGCATGCTCAATTGCATAAGTCATTCCCCTTTCCAAAAGGTCTAGTTCACAATCATAACCATCCTCAAGTCCTGTCACAAGACAAGGCTAGATCAGGATTTGAACTTGATTCAAATCACATGCACAATCCATACATATTTCAGAAAATTAGAAAAATAGAACTTTGGTAGGAAGTCCCTTCATGAAGATCATAGTCCTAGAGCGCACTCCGATTCCTCGGATCATACAGGTCTAGACTGATACAAACCAATTAAGAAGTTAAGTAATTCTCCCAAACATCCATGAGTCATCATAAGACTAAGAAAAACTACTTAAAAACTTGTATAAACTTCAAACCATAGTTCATAATCATGAATTCCACACTTAAAACCAACTAACTACGAATTGAAACATCTTGGATCCACTACAAGCTTCACCTCTTAGCCCTAGCTAAGAGGTTTAGCTGCTCATAATCCAAGGAAACATGAAACAACTAAAAAAAATCATAAAAACAGTAAAACAAACTAGAGCGAGTTGTGGAACTCCGAGATTCACTTCCGCCTCCAAGCTTGCTTCAACCCTTCTTAGATACCCTAGGAACGATCCCTAGGTGTCCTTTTATAGTAGGAAGCCTTCGCAGCTTCAGAAAGATCGAGAATTTGCGTAATAGTTACGCAGTGCGCAGAGAAAATCGGGCCAGGAATAGCAATTCCTGCTTCTTCACGTGCTGGCCAATCGGTCTGGCCTCTTCAGCAGTGTTCCAGCAGGCATGGCTGACCAGTCAAGACCGGTCGGGCTTGTTTAGTAGCACTCCAGTGTGCATAGCTGACCGATCAAGACCGGTCTGGCTCTCTTGGCCGACCGGTCAAGACCGGTCGGTCAGTTTTCTTTCTTCTTTTTCTTTATTTTCTCTCCTTGTTCTTGCTTCTTTCTTTCTTTGGCCCACCTTGGGTCTTCATCCAAGGTCCTAAACAAGCTCTCTTCATCTTCAATTAGGTGGAGTCCACTCTTAAACCTGTAATCACAAAACATGCATTAGATTAGTCTGTAAACCATGCAAACCTTGCACAATGAGTGATGAATTGGGGTTAGAATATGCACAATTAAGAGCTCAACACACCCCCCAACTAGCATTTTGCTAGTCCCGAGCAAAACATGCGTGAAACTAATCCCATTCTTCAAAACTCAACTCTCTTTCAGAAACCCTTCTTCTATACATCCCAAGACATACAAGTGTAAGATTCAGAACTATTTGGCGACAGGGGTTGAAACCGTAAGCTCTTAAAACATAATAAGCATTCATATGAAATTCCCACTGATTGGTTGATAAATAGAAGAACTTGAACAAATTCAATCTAGTGTGGATAGTGAAACTTCATCTCATGAGTTTCTAGGATTATCTTCTTCATAGATCAACCAGACTATAGATCTCAAGGTATATAGAGCCACATCAAGCCAATGACAGGAATTTGCCTTACCGTCCTTCCGACGACTTTCACACTACGTCCCATTTCTGGCTTTGGTTATAGGTAGACCATCCCCCGGTTGGTAGTAGGTAGCCCTAATCGAAATTTTCCACCTTTTTTCCATCATTCCCAATTTCATCCTTCATTTTCCTTTTTCTTTTAATTTAGATAGGATTTTTAGAAATCCATATCTTTCGTTGTTTTCCCATGGACAAGGATGGACAAAGTACCCCGGCCTGATTTCTCAACACCTTAATTTAAAGTCTAGCCAATCCATAAATCACATAATTCCTTCATCCCATGAAAATCGTGTAATGTGGACTAGGTGTAAAAGTGTTCAGATTTCTATCAATCACAGAAATAGGGGAATTCACATATAAGACTATTATGCTATGAGAGATTCCAGACATACAGCCCCATGCACTTCATATTTCCTCCTCTTATGCTCATATCATCTTGAATGCATAGAACTGATGTTTTTCAAAAGAGAATCGAATGTTTGAAAAATCGAAAAATTTCCACATAATTGCTTGAAATGTTACAAAATGCTGGATTTATCCAAGTGATCCTACACCCCCCAACCAAATCTTGCATTGTCCTCAATGTAAAAGATGTGCAGTAAACAAACATGAGAGCAATGTGAACATAAAGGGAGTGAGGAGTGAGAGTACCTGACAGGTGAAAATTGGAATTCCTCCTCCTTCTAACAAACCTAAGCATAAGTAAACCAAAGTAACAAAATCCTAATCCTAACTACTCTATACCTCCGTCAGACTAGGAGATCAATCATCCTAATACATAGGATCATTCAGGGGTATGGACATACCTTCTGAAGGAAATTTCTCAAAGAACGGCTTTAATCGCTGCCCATTCGCTTTAAAAATGTTGCCGTTCCTCGGATTCAACAGCTCGACAGTCCCATATGGATAGACAGTTTGCACAATGTAGGGACCGATCCATTGAGATCTCAATTTTCCCAGAAATAGGTGTAAGCGAGAATTATACATGAGGACTTTTTGATTAATCGTGAATGTCTTGCGAAGAATATTCTTATCATGGAATATCTTCGTCTTGTCCTTGTAAATTCTCGCATTCTCATAAGCTTCATTCTGGATTTCTGCAAGTTCATTCAATTGTAGTTTGCGTAACGAGCTTGCCTTATCAGAATTGAAATTCATCTTCTTAATAGCCCAATATGCCCTATGTTCCAACTCCACAGGCAAGTGACAAGCCTTCCCATAGACAAGTCTATAGGGAGACATTCCAATAGGGGTGTTGAAAGCAGTACGGTAAACTAGTGCATCGATAAGCCGAAGTGACCAATCCTTGCGATCGGGGTTCACCGTTTTCTCTAGAATGTGTTTAATCTCCCTATTGGAAATCTCAGCTTGTCCACTAGTTTGTGGGTGATAGGGAGTGCTCACTTTGTGCGTTACACCATATTTCTTCATTAAAGTTTTAAAAGGGCGATTGCAAAAGTGAGACCCTCCATCACTTATGATGACTCGGGGCGTTCCAAACCAAGAAAGAATATTCTCTTTTAAGAAGCGAATGACCGTTTTATGGTCATTATTCCGGCAAGGGATGGCCTCGACCCATTTGGAAACATAATCAACGGCAAGCAAGATGTATAGGTTTCCAAAAGAAGATGGGAATTGGCCCATGAAATCGATGCCCTAACAATAAAAAATTTCGATTATTAAGATGGGATTGAGTGGCATCATATTTCTACGGGAGATTCCTCCTAATTTCTGACAAGGTTCACATGCTTTGCAAAACTCATGTGTGTCTTTGAACATGGTGGGCCAATAAAACCCACATTGCAGAATTTTCGCTGTGGTCTTTTTAGCCGAAAAGTGGCCACCACATGCCTGAGAATGACAGAAGGAGATGATACTTTGGTGTTCCTCATCTGGCACACATCTCTTTATGATTTGATCGGGACAATACTTGAATAAGTATGGGTCATCCCATAGGAATTTTCGCACCTCCGTGAAGAATTTATCCTTATCTTGCTTTTTCCAATAGGTAGGAATTGTACCTGTAGCAAGATAGTTAGCAATGTCCGCATACCATGGCGATTGGGAAACAGCAAAAAGTTGCTCATCAGGGAACATGTCATTGATTGCAGTCGTTTCAGGGGAATCAGTGAGGACAAGTCTAGAGAGATGGTCAGCTACTACATTTTCTACTCCTTTCTTATCACGTATTTCTATGTCGAATTCCTGGAGTAGAAGGATCCATCTTAACAACCGTGGTTTAGCATCTTTCTTAGAAAGAAGATACTTAAGCGCGGCATGGTCAGTGAATATAATGATCTTCGATCCAATCAAGTAGGACTTAAATTTGTCCAAGGCAAAAACTAAGGCTAAAAGTTCTTTTTCGGTAGTGGTGTAGTTTGCTTGGGCTGAGTTTAGGGTTCTACTTGCATAGTAGATGACACATGGCTTTTTCTCTTTTCTTTGACCTAACACAGCCCCAATAGCATAGTCACTAGCATCGCACATAATCTCAAAAGGAATGCTCCAATTAGGTGGTTGCATTATGGGAGCACATGTCAACATACCTTTAAGGGTGGTAAAGGCCTTTTGACATTCTTCATTCCACTCGAATGAATTTTCCTTTTGAAGTAGGTTACATAAAGGGCGAGAGAGTGAACTGAAGTCCTTTATAAACCTTCTGTAAAATCCTGTGTGTCCTAAAAAGGACCGTACAACTCGTATGCTTTTAGGTGGTGGAAGGTTAGAGATAAGATCAATTCTTCGCTTTGTCCACCTCGATTCCATTTTGTGAAACGATGTGACCAAGTACAATTCCCTTTTGAACCATGAAGTGACACTTCTCCCAATTGAGCACAAGGTTCTTCTCTTCACATCTTTTCAGCACAGACTTCAAGTGCTCAAGGCACTCATCAAATCTACAACCAAATACGGAAAAATCATCCATGAAGACTTCGAGAATGGTCCCCACCATATCAAAAAAATACTCATCATACAATGCTGAAAGGTGGCAGGGGCATTACATAGTCCAAACGGCATCCGTCGGTAGGCGAAAGTGCCGAATGGACGTGTGAATGTAGTCTTTTCTTGGTCTTCACGGGCAATTTCTATTTGGTTGTACCCTGAATAGCTATCAAGGAAGCAAAAGTGGGAATGACCCGCCAACCGTTCTAAAATTTGATCAACAAATGGTAGGGGGAAGTGGTCTTTCCTCGTGACAGTGTTTAGCTTCCTGTAGTCAATGCACATTCTCCAACCGGTAGTGACTCTAGCTGGCACGAGTTCATTGTTGGCATTGGCTACGATGGTTATTCCGGATTTCTTAGGCACCACTTGAGTTGGGCTCACCCATTGGCTATCGGATATTGGGTAAATAATACCCACATCCAATAGCTTTACCACTTCGGCCTTAACCACTTCCTTCATGTTTGGATTTAGTCGTCTTTGTGGTTGCCTAGATGTCTTCGCATTCTCCTCAAGGTGTATGCGATGAGTACAAATCAGTGGGTCTATGCCTTTGAGATCCGCAATTGACCATCCAATGGCACTCTTGTGCTCTAATAGAGTAGCTATTAGCCTACTCTCTTGTTCCTCATCTAAGTGGGAAGAAATCACCACTGGATATGTCTCATCTCGACCTAAATAAACATATTTCAGCTCACTTGGTAATGGTTTTAGGTTGAGTGTTGGTGCCTTGATGTTGGATGGGAGGGCCTTGTTCTCGTTTACAGGCAAAGGCTCAAATAGGGCCCTCCATCTTTTATTATCAAGCACTGGCATCATCTCTAGTATGGCATCCATCTCTTGTATTGTGTCGTCATTTATCTCATGAGAGTAGGCCACACATGCCTCCAAAGGGTCGGAAGATAGTGATAAGGGGACTGTATCCTCCACGAATGATTCAATCATGTTTAAGTCGTGGACATCATCATCAATCTCCCGTGGTTGTTTACATAAATCAAATATGTTAAGCTCAAGGGTCATATTTCTAAAGGACATTTGTACAAGTCTGTTTCTACAATTTATAATGGCAGTTGAAGTAGCTAGAAACGGTCGTCCAAGTATGACGGGAATTTGAGCACCGATGCCTATTACGGGATGTGTATCCAAGACAATAAAGTCTACTGGGTAGTAGAATTTATCAAATTGGACTAGAACATCCTCTATCATTCCTCTCGGTATACGGATGGATCTATCAGCAAGTTGGAGTGTGGTTTTGGTGGGTTTCAATTCACCTAACCCTAGTTGTTCATAGACCGAGTATGGAATGAGATTCACACTTGCCCCCAAGTCGAGTAGGGCTTGTTTGATCCGGTAGTCTCCTATGATGCATGAGATGGTTAGACTACCCGGATCCTTGTATTTTTGCGGCACCTCTTGTTTGATGATGGCGCTCAAATTCTCAGTCAAAAGAACTTTGTTGTGAACGTTGTGTTTCCTTTTGACTGTACACAATTCCTTTAGAAATTTGGCATAAGATGGTATTTGTTTTATTGCATCCAACAATGGGATGTTGATCTTCACCCGCTTGAAAACTTCTAAAATTTTCAGATTTTTATCTAAAGGTTTAGGTGAAATCAACCTTTGTGGAAATGGAGCAACCGGCTTGTATTGCCTTTCCGGTTCTTTCTCTTGTGGGGTATTGTTCAAGCTATCATCTTCTTTAGAAATTTCTGAATCCTTAGGCTTTGGGGCCTTCACCGGATTGGATTTGTCAATTTCTTTCCAACTTCTCAAAGTGGTGATAGCTTGAACATGTTCCGTGTGGTGGGAAGATGAGCTTGCGTCTTGTATCTCAAACTAGGTTCTTGGGTTAGGAAGAGGTTGGGCAGGAAGTGTGCCCTTCTCTCTAACACTAAGATGAGATTCAACTCTAGCCAGTGATGTTTTCAATTCATTTATGGCTTGAGTTGAATTTTGATTGAATTTCAATTGCTCTTGCATGAACCCATCTATTTTTAGAGAATTTGTCTTGTTATACTCAGCTTGGACCAATACGAATGCACCCAACATCTCCTCTAGTGATACTTTTGGAGTGTTGCTTGCATTTGCAGTGGGTCCATTCCTCCAACTGAAGTTGGGATGGTTCTTCCAATTTGGATTAAACGTGTTTGATTTTAGAGCACCAAATTGCTGTTGATAACTGTTTATGGCATTTGTTTGTTCTTGTAAGATGCCTTGAACTGCTGAAATTGTGGGGCAATCTTGTGTTGCATGTTGATTTCCAGCACAAATTCCACAAACAGTTTCAACATCAGTGGAGTTGATCGTTTCTCCTTTCCTTAATTCCATGGCTTCGACCTTTCTTGTGAGGCTAGCCACCCATGCACTTATGTTATCTTCTTCTGATAAGACATACATACCCCCCTTTTCCTTTTGTTGGCTAGTCTTGGAATTTGTTGGTTTCGATGTGTCCCAAGCCTGTGCATTCTCAGCCAATTCTTCCAAATAATTCCATGCTTCATCAGCTTCCTTATTCATGAACTCCCCGTTACACATCATCTCTACAAATTGGCGCATGAGTGAAGTCAGTCCTTCATAGAAAAAGCTTATAACCCGCCAAATTTCATAGCTATGATGTGGGCATGCATTTAATAAATCCCTAAACCTGTCCCAACATTGGAAGAAGGTTTCATCTTCCTTTTGGGCAAAGTTCATGATAAGGCTCTTCAACATGTTTGTTTTGTGAGTAGGGAAGAATTTTTTTATAAATTCTCTATGCATATCAGTCCATGCACCAATTGATCTTGGCCTCAATGCATAAAGCCAACCTTTGACTTTATCTTTAAGAGTGAAAGGGAAGAATTTGAGTTTTACTACATCTCCAGTCACATTTGCAAAGTGCATGGTGGTGATTACCTCATCAAACTCCTTAAGGTGTTGATAAGCACTTTCATTGTCTAATCCATGGAATTTAGGGAGAAGTTGGATCACTCCCGGTTTCAAATCCACATTCCCTGCATTTTGTGGAAAAACTATGCAGGAGGGAGTGCTCGCTCTTGCGGGTTGCAAGAAATCACGTAAAGTTGTTGAGCTCTTAATTGTGAATATTCTAACCCCAATTCATCACTCATTGTGCAAGGTTTGTATGGTTTGTAAGCTAATCCAATGCATGTTTTGTGATTACAGGATTGAGGGTGGACTCTACTCAATTGAAGACATAAAGAGCTCATTTGGGATTATTCTAATGGAGATTATTTGAAGACCGAAGAAGAAAAGGAAGAAGGAAGCAAAGAAAGAAGAAAGCAGAAGAAAGAAAGCAAGAAAAAAAGAAGAGACAAAGGAGCTGACCGGTCGTGACCGGTCGACCGAGGAAGCCAGACCGGTCAGTGACCGGTCAGCCATGCATAGTTGGATGTGCTGAGGACGTCCGACCGGTCATGACCGGTCGGACAAGGCTGCTGGAACTTCAATGAATAGGACCGACCGGTCATGACCGGTCGGTCAGTGCTGCTGTAATATGGATGAAAACATCCGACCGGTCATGACCTGTCGGAGGGGTTGCTGGACTGAAGATAAATAGGCCCTACCGGTCTTGACCGGTCGGGCATACTTGCTGGAATGACTCTCTATTGAGGCCGACCGGTCTTGACCGGTCGGCCATGCGTACTGACTTAGAAGCTTCTAATTTATTCCCGATTTTCTCTGCGCTGCGTAAGAGTTTCGCAAATTCCCGATTATTCCGACGTTGTGGAGCCTCCAGACTATAAGAGGACACCTAGGGATCGTTCCTAGGGTATCCTAGAAGGGTGCAAGCGAGGTTGGAGGCTGTGGAAGTGAAGATTGGAGTTTCACAACTCTTTTTGGTTTGCTTTGTTGTTTTCATGCTTTTTGTAGTTGTTTCATGTTTCCTTGGATCATGAGCAGCTAAACCTCTTAGCTAGGGCTAAGAGGTGAAGCTTGTAGTGAATCCAAGATGTTTTAATTCGTAGTTAAGTGGTTTTAGTTTGGAATTCATGATTATGAACTAAGGTTTGAAGTTTATACAAGTTTTTAAGTAATTTTTCTTAGTCTTGTGATGACTCATGGATGCTTGGATGAATTACTTATCTTCTTAATTTGTTTGCAACGGTATAGACCTGTATGATCCGAGGAATCGGAGTGCGCTCTAGAACTAAGCTCTTCATAAAGGGACTTCAGGCCAAAGTTCTATTTTAGTTGATTTTTTGGAATATGTAAGGACTGTGCTGGTGATTTGAATCTAGTTCAAATCCTAATCTATCTTTGTCTTGTGAGAGGACTTGGGGATGGTTATGATTGAGAACTGGACCTATAGGAAAGGAGAATGACCTATGCAATTGAGCATGCTCAGCTCAGCTTAGATTGAGTGAATCTTATGCATAGAACTTACATATTACAGATTGTTTGGTTTAACAGTTCTATCATCCGACTAGACAGACAGGAATGTCGATTCTAGTTGAGAGAATAAGACACCACAGCGGATTGAACATCAAGGATTGCTACAAGTGGATCCTTGAAACCCTAGTACCTTCTTATAATTACTTACTCTCGATTTAATTCAGCTTTTGTTACTCATATCAACTTTATACATCAATCCGATTAGTAGACTTCAATAGACACTTGTGGATGAATTTGTGAGATCCTACATAGTCCCTGTGGATCGACCTCGGTCTTACCGAGTTTATTACTACATCGCAACCCTACACTTGGGGAAGCGAACAAAAGTACTAGGTCGGGGAACATTCTCAACCACATTCTCCCCTGTTTCAGTTTGGTTTTGGCTCAGATTAGGTTGATTCGCAGCCATATTTTCAGACAAAATTGGAGAGTTTAGATGTCTCCTAGCACGTGGTTCTCTGTCAATTCCTTCTACTATCCCCCCTTCACTTATGAGTCGGTTATTGGAATCCCGAGCCCAATGTGGCATGCAAAACCAAAAAATAATAAGAAACAAAGAGAAAGAAAAATTCTTCCTCCCTTTCTTTACTTTTCTCTAAGACTGAAGCACAAGGTGTCTTGCAATGGCTAAGCCAGAAGCAAGGATAGAGACCTATTTCTCCTGGTCAATAGGGGTTCAGAGAACTCCCCACCCACTCTTTGAATCTTTTGAGAAAAAGTGCAGAAAAAGGAGAAAGAGGAGTAGAGGTGAGAAAAGAAATCTCTGAGCATAAGGTGATCCAAGACGGCAGAGCCGACCAACAGGAATCCAGGTGGCACAAGGCCGACCTTTCAGAGATCCAAAAGGAGTCTCCACCCACTCTACAAGAGATGAATAAGATAGGAATGAATAGGAGAAGGAGAAGAGTAAGGTTTAGAAAGATAAAACCTGACTCGGCACTTGAATCCCTTGTATCTTCTTCAGCTTCCTAGAAATCCCTGAAAAGAAAAATCAAATAAACAAACTAAGTTAGTCCTAAAATCCTAAAAAAATCCTAAATAGATACTAATTTCAGAAATTTGTAAAAACCGTAAAAATCCCCGGCAGCGGCGCCAAAAACTTGTTCGCTTCCCCAAGTGTAGGGTTGCGATGTAGTAATAAACTCGGTAAGACCGAGGTCGATCCACAGGGACTTATGTAGGATTTCACAAACACATCTAAAAGTGTATATTGAAAGCTAATAATCAGTTTTTGAATAGAATTGATGTGAATAGCAATTTTAAACTAATTTGAATGTAGACAATTATAAAAAGGCACTAGGGGTTCAAGGATCCACTTGTATCAATCCTTGATGTTCAATCCGCTGTGGTTTTTCATTCTCTCAACTAGAATCGACATTAAGGTCTATCTAGTCGGATGATATAGCTGTTAAACCACACAATCTGTCATATGCAAGTTCTATGCATAAGATTCACTCAATGTAGGCTGAGCTGAGCATGCTTAATTGCATAGGTCATTCCCCTTTCCAAAAGGTCTAGTTCACAATCATAACCATCCTCAAGTCCTGTCACAAGACAAGGCTAGATCAGGATTTGAACTTGATTCAAATCACATGCACAATCCATACATATTTCAGAAAATCAGAAAAAATAGAACTTTGGTAGGAAGTCCCTTCATGAAGATCATAGTCCTAGAGCGCACTCCGATTCCTCGGATCATACAGGTCTAGACTGATACAAACCAATTAAGAAGTTAAGTAATTCTCCCAAACATCCATGAGTCATCATAAGACTAAGAAAAACTACTTAAAAACTTGTATAAACTTCAAACCATAATTCATAATCATGAATTCCACACTTAAAACCAACTAATTACGAATTGAAACATCTTGGATCCACTACAAGCTTCACCTCTTAGCCCTAGATAAGAGGTTTAGCTGCTCATGATCCAAGGAAACATGAAACAACTAAAAAAATCATAAAAACAGCAAAACAAACTAGAGGGAGTTGTGGAACTTCGAGATTCACTTCCGCCGCCTCCAAGCTTGCTTCAACCCTTCTTAGATACCCTAGGAATGATCCCTAGGTGTCCTTTTATAGTAGGAAGGCTTCGTAACTTCAGAAAGATCGAGAATTTGCGTAATAGTTACGCAGTACGCAGAGAAAATCGGGCCAGGAATAGCAATTCCTGCTTCTTCACGTGGCCGACCGGTCTGGATCGGTCGGACTAGGCTGGCCGACCGGTCTGGCCTCTTGAGCAGTGTTCCAGCAGGCATGGCCGACCGGTCAAGACCGGTCGGGCTTGTTCAGTAGCACTCCAGTGTGCATAGCTGACCAGTCAAGACCGGTTGGTCAGTTTTCTTTCTTCTTTTTCTTTATTTTCTCTCCTTGTTCTTGCTTCTTTCTTTCTTTCCTTGCTTCTTTCTTTCTTCGGCCCACCTTGGGTCTTCATCCAAGGTCCTAAACAAGCTCTCTTCATCTTCAATTAGGCGGAGTCCACTCTCAAACCTGTAATCACAAAACATGCATTAGATTAGTCTGTAAACCATGCAAACCTCGCACAATGAGTGATGAATTGGGGTTAGAATATGCACAATTAAGAGCTCAACACTTATACTCATATCATCTCAAATGTATAGAAATAAAGTTTTCCAAAAAAGTTTTGAATTTTTAGAAAATTCAAAAAAATTGCACATATGATGCTCGAAATGTTGCAAACTGCTAGATGAGGAATCTCATCTCACCCCCAACCAAAATCTTACATTGTCCTCAAGGTAACAAGATATGCAATAAGCATGACATGAGAGCAATGAAAAAAAACAAAGGAGAGTGAGAACGAGAATACCTGAGGTAGCAAGTTGATCAATTATAGCATCTTCCATTGTCTCAATTAGACTTATTCAATCCTAATTGCAGAAAAATAAATCCTAACCTACCTACCTACCTTTGATTAGTCCGATCAACTACATGATCAAAGTTGAGCAGGATTTTCATGAATTTTAATAAATTTCTCATGAGGACCATCCAAAGTCCTGCTCGACAATAAGCATGTGTGCTTCTTATCATTGAAGTCCAATCGTATTGTGCACCACATGCATAAAAGGAGGAGATAAGAGCAGCAAAAAGATATCTCCTCAAATTTTGATTTGGGTTCTGATTGATTAAAAATGGGTCCTCCCAATCAGAATTTTTAATGGGCTGAAGGACACATGACGGTGGAGAGACATTCATCGAGTTTTCATTGGTTAAAGTTGTCTCTTCCACAATTTCAGAATTGTGCGGTGCTTCCACAAACAATGGTAAAGAGTGTAAATCAGTGGAAAGGTGTTCTTCAGGCACCAACACCATGTCTAACAAAATGTCCAACTCCTTAATCATCTCATCATCAAGATCATAAGATTGGGCCAAACATTCCTCTAGGAAATCGAGATAGTCGGATGAAGGATCATGATCTTGCTTGAGTGAGTGCAAAAATTCAGTTTTGATGGTGAGGGACTCTCCCTCCATGGAGTGGAATTCTTCCAAACTAGGTTCTCTATAACTAGTATGAGGCACCAAGTCGGAAGTATGCAAGGCTTTAACAATCTCTTGAATAATGGGGTCGTTTCAATTTTCAAAGTGAGCCAAGCATTCGTCCAAAGAATCTGAATTTTCACTCATGGGAGTCTCATTCTCCACATTAAAATTAAGCATTGAAAGTTGGTGGAGTGACTCAAAAATATCAACCTCGGCCATCTCTCTAGCATGCATATCCTCTAGAGACTCATAATCATTATGCCCTTGGGAAAAAGAAACCATAGGTTCATAAGCATCCACTAAACCCTCATTGTAAGTAACCCCACTATCGCTTTCATATTTAATGTATTCCTCGGGTTCGTCAACCGTCATTGAAATCTCTTCATCATTAAGTTCAAAGCATCCAAAAGAGATAGTGGACTCACCATAATTGATGATGACATTGGGATCATCGAAATCAATCTCCTCTAAATGTCTATTCATTAAATTCGAAGAAGGGGGGACTTGGGTAGCCCCATCGTCCTCATGAAAGGGGATTGATTCGATGCCCCCAATTTCGGGCTCAACGTCTTCATAAGATGGTGAGTAAGCTTGATTTGATTGTTCATCTACATACCCATTCCATATTTTCTCAAGTATTTGTATATACTTATCATCATAAGAGGAAGACGTTTTAGGGTGATTGTTAATAACCATGGTTGGTTCCTCCCTTGAACAAGGAGGATGGTGGTTTTCCCAATTAAGATTGTATGTGTTATAGGCAAAATGGAGATCAACTTAGCTGCTAAAATTTTACACGGACGCCCATCCGACTCTCGAGATCATCTGATCATGAGTCGCAGATTGGGTAAGTGCGGGACGCCCGTGCGACTCTCGAGATCATCTGATCATGAGTCGCAGATTGGGTAAGTGCGGGACGCCCATTCGACTCTCGAGATCATCTGAGCGAGAGTCGCAGAATTGATAAATACGGAGCAGCTATTCGCAAGTCTCGAGTTCTCATAGCCGATAGTCAAATACGGCAAAGCAAAATCCGCGAGCAGACCTTCTCGTAAGTTGTTGAAAGGTGTTACGTCTAAATGAGCGAGCACTTGGACTCGCGACCATATTCCAACATGCGAACAGCTTTTCCGCGGTGACACATTTTAGCCTTCAGTACCAGCACCCGATTCCCGTCGAGCAGCTTGTTCAATCCCTCTGCGATACCAAGCAGGGCTACACCCAGTTCGGTGGTCTCCGTCCCGTCGGCATCTCCTTCCTTTTCGCCGGCTATGACTACAACTACGGTTTCCATCTCTACATGAGCGATCAGCGCTATTACTACGCCTACCAGCGGCCCGTATAGGTCGGGTTTGGGCTTATCCTCTCTTGTGGTTTCGAATCTCAAGGGATTGCTATCAAGGAACGTGATTGCCAAAATAAGTCATCGGGTTAGATCTAATCTCCAAGGATAAGGATCTTATCCCACGAAATCAGCGGCATCTCGGTATCGTACACGAAATCAGCGGGATCTCGATATCTTACGTGACAGATGGGATCGCTCCAGATCTATATAAAGAGGTGACTCCATTAAGAGAAAGGTACACACAATATTCAATCTCTGGCCTGTTTTTGCCTGGTTATTCTTCTTCTTGCTTCGGCCTGACTTAAGCATCGGAGGTCTAACGGCTGGACGCCAGCCACCCTTAGTTGCTTTCTGTCTTCTTTCAGGTTCGGCGGAGGAAGGTATCTGTTGTAGAGAAGGTGAACGTCCGGAGGATCCAGTTACAAAATCTAACGTTAACAGTATGCATTGTAGGATGAAGAGTTATATGATGGTTGATAGGCATATCCATACAAGTGATCACGCAGTCTTAACCGGTTGGCCACTATTCACTCGTTCCTTTTATTGTTGCACACCTCCTACCACAACCGGTGGAACACTCAAGTTATTTTCAATCCGGTAATCACGTAATGTTTTCCCTGGATGATCATTATTCAATTTTGCTTCGTTCCAGTATTCCCCCATCGTCTTACGTCGTGTCTCAATATGCGTATTGCTTTCATTAATGTAATCACGCATCGTCTTACGTGGGGGGTTAGTGGAGGCTCTTTGAATCTCAGAAAAATACTCATGCTTGGAGGGATCCCGATCACAATGAGTTTGGGTCCCCCAATTCGACATCTCATCCTCCAAAAGGTACTTGTACGCACCATTCGTCCAATCATACATGATGAAATTTTAAGGAATTGAAACTACCCTAATCTAGAAAAAAGAGCAAAAAGAAGGGAGATGGAGAGATGTTACCCAATAGAGTGAGATATATGTCAACAACAATGTCCTACAAAATCCAACAAAAAATTGTTAGTAATCTAGAAAAAAAAAATCAAAAAATCTACTTCTATAAAAATTGAAAATCCTACCTAACTAAAACTACTCTATAGCTACTAGAACAATTAGAACCGTTTAACCTTTTCCCCGGCAGCGGCGCCAAAAACTTGTTCACTCGCCTCAAGTGTAAGGCTGCGATGTAATAATAAATCTCGGTAAGACCGAGGTCGATCCACAGGGAAAGAGGTAAACAATTCCAAGTACTCTAATAACTAGAATCTAGGAAGTTTAGGAGAATGATTTTTCACATGAAATAGGAAAATCTGAAATTAAGAAGGACTAGAGCATCAAGGATCCACTTGTAGTAGTCCAATGCCAATCCATTCATCCAAGTACAACACAATTAGAATCAAAGTCCTATCTCTCATCTAATTGGAAGATATAACATTCAAGCACAAATAGTCCCACTTAAATCTGGAAATCAGATTTCTAGTTCTAATGAAGCACATAGAACTTGAACTTGTAGCCTTCGGAGTAACAGCCATGCCTATGGACTATGGCATGCTCAAGGGTTACTGCAATTCGAATTCAAACAACCCAATCATGGTAATCTCAGAGAATTGCAAGGAACTCATGCTCGGAGCACATGAACTCTCACGAAACTTCTAAAAAACCAAACTTTATTCAAACTAGAACTTGAAAATCCAAAATTAAAGTAAAGGGTACTTGAAGAAATGAATTAAAGCATTGAACAAACTACAAACTTCACCTCTTAGCTCTAGTTAAGAGGTTAGCTAAAAGAAAACATTAAAAACTAGAAACTAGAACTAGAAGAAGAAGAAAACTAGTTGTAGGAGGCTAGGAAGCCTCCTAGGTCTTGATCTCTTTGCTCCCCACGTTGCTAGATGCCCTAGGAATGAGGTGGAGGTCTCCTTTTATAGCTTTCATACCCCACAAATGAATAATCTTCGAGAATTTGCGTAGAATTTATGCACTACGCAGAGAAAATTGGAGACAGACTTGGAAATTTCTAAACTGGGCGCATTGTTGATTGATCTCTCAGACCGGGCAATCAATCGCTATTTCAAATAACTGTAAAAACTACCTTTTTCAGATCTGGTGATTAATCGACTGGCTGAGAGATCAATTGGTCACTTCTGGTGATCAATCGATCAGTGTCCAGCGATCAATCGGAGGGTGCAAAAAGTGTCCAGAGAGTTTTCTCGAAATTTCTTAAAAATCTGCATTCTGGTGATTGATCTATGGGATGGGCGATCAATCGCTCAGGCTGGGCGATCAATCGTAATTCTTCACTTCTCTCTAGCAACAATTCTGTTAAATTTCTGCTGTGAGCGATCAATCGCTCAAGTCTGTCGATCAATCGCTCAGGCTGAGCGATCAATCGACGAATCAATCTCTAGATCAATCTTCAGAAACTGTAACTTTCTGAATTTTACTTTTATGGCCCTGCAGCTCTGCACTTTGGTTTTTCTAGCCCTGCCAAGTCTTTTAACATGATTTCTTCTATGTTTTTCTTTGTCTTTCAACTCCATCTTCCATAACTTCTTTCTTTTATTCTTGGGCTTTCTTCCTTTGATCCTCAAGGTGTCCAAAGTGACTATTTTAACCATGAATTGGTGAAGTTTCCCTCTCATTCCTACAATCACAAAAATATGTTTTAGATGAGTCTTTTAAACATGAAAACCATGCATCTAATGTGATGTAATGGGTTGCCAAATGTATAAATTGGACGCTCAACAGATGTATATCCGCATCTCAATATTGTTCTCAATTGGAATTATCGGGGTCTCGTACACTTCTTACTCTAGGTGCCGCCCATCGTGCACTTAACCAGTGACTGGAGGAGACCTCACTATCCGCCTCATCAATGGTATACCAAAATCCACTTGGCTTGACAATAGCGGACCCATTCAACATGAGCTGGTCAAACTCAACCTAGTATATAGCCCCCTTCGCACCGAGCGGATAAGGTCACACCCCCTTCCAACCGACCTCGACACAGTGAGAGACGCGGCCTACATTGTCCAGCCCTCATGCGCTCATATGTCCACTCGGTCCAGCTATTGAAGCATCTCGTTGCCACGAGGTTTAGGGATTTTTACCCAAGGACATCTTTAGCGCCCAAGTGCTAGAACCAATTTTCGGTGTCCATACAACTGCCATAATTTCCCATGGTGGTCACAACCCTAATGTTTCTAGGGTGTGCATGCAAATGCAATATGCAAATGCAACATGTAAATGCGTGAACACTAAAGTTCATAATCTGAACCATGCAACCATGCAATGCAAGTCATGTATACATGCAAGGCACCCCTTTCTCATATGGGTTCCCTAACAAGTCCCACATCATAGGGTTACTAACACATCTCTGCCATACACCAGCAAGCCAACATCCATGGCCCGAGTACCAACCACAATCCCGTGGTGTATGTTATATTACATTCATATCCATACTCAAGCATACAACAGATAAGTAGAAGCATATAAATAAGCATGATATGCATTACACTAAGCATATTATCAGTGTTGACCACATTAGGGCTGGGTATACTAGCATGTTACCAATCCTGACACATATAGATACATTTGTACATACAAGGTAGGGTGCACAATTTATGTGATAATCATCCTAAACTAGCTCAATACAAAGAGAGGGAGAGATCCAAATGATAGGTCCCATGTTCCCCAAGGATAAGTCTCATGATGGGCCAGAGTGAGGATAATATATGTATGTCAAAATGTTCCAAGGAGTGGGCACAGAACATACATCAAGTAGGCGAAGGGCGTATAACAAATACGACCCATGGACTACTTGAATTCAATCCATACACTAGTGGCTACATGGTGCGGCCATAAACAAACATCAAGGTGGGCTCTACGATGTGGCCCACATCTCATAAAACAGAGCAATTCTACGGCACGACCAAATATACAGTAATTCTATGAGGATTCCAATGGTGGCCATCATTTGCCCCATTACCCTTAGGTGTGGCCCATAGATATACCACACAATTGGGCCCATGGCCCATAATGATTTAAAAGTAGAAGGGCTGCGTGGTATAAAACACATAACATGGCAGCCCCCATGGCGTGGGACACATGCTGTGTGAGCAACGTGCTTGCACACACTAATTCCACAGCATGACCCACACCTGTGGGCCCTACAAGGTAACACAGTGGACCCAAAGGAAGGTTTTAATGGTGGACATCATCTTTCAATTGTTCCTTGTGGTGTAGTCCACCTGAGATATGGACCGATCTCATTTTTCTGCCCATGTTATAAAAGGATCTGACAAGGTAAATAGATAACATGAAACGTACATCCAGGTGGGGTCCATAGTATTTTAGATTAAGCTAATAATTTGTTGTTACCTTGCACGTAGGTCAATGTGACCTTTATAGCAGTGAGGATGTCAAATAAATATTATAGTGGGCCCTAAACCATTTCAATGGTAGTCATTTACCAACAACTTCTTCCATGTGGTAGGGTCCACTTTCATGAGCCCCACCTACGACTAGGTCCAAGTGATACCAACAATAGGTTCGATGGTGATTCAACGCCATGGTAAAACCCCCTAGAAGGTTCTAATCGTGGACATCAATCCTCACTAAATCATGTGGTTCCACCAACATTTGGATCTGGTCCATAAAATGAGTTGGAACATGGTGGTGTGAGTGAACACATACATCATGGTAGCCATGCACGGATGACTCGGATAAAACATAATCATCATAGTGGGTCCATCCCACTGGGTGGGGGTATGGATGTAAGGGACATACATCACCATGGGTCCCACCCACTGGATGGGCCAAGTGATAATAAAACACATGCATGTGTCTAGTGGACGGCTAGCATGGTTGCAAAGTGCGTACGGGACAGTGAGCCCTAAGACGGTTTCAATAGCGGACCTCATTGTCCCTATTGTTAAATGAAATGAGTCCCACATAAGTTTATGATCGAGATGATATTTGTGCCTTTCCATCAATCCAGGTCTTGTGACCTAATCAACGGGTTGGATGGAAAAGAGGCCATTGCGGTGGGCCTCACAAAGTCGTGAACGGTTGTTGTCCAATCACCATTGTTTTCTATGGTGGGGCCCATATAAGATTGCTGATATTAAGGTAGGCTCACAAAAGGTTTGAATCTAACTAATACATGTGTTTTTCCCGCAGCTACAGCCAGGGCTGTGCTCCTGAGTCACAAGTTGCATGACAAATGAACATCATGGGGCATCAGGAAAGTGCAATGGTGGGCATTATCATCTCCATTTATTTATGTGGTGTGGACCACCTAGGATTTGGATCTACTTCAACTGGAGGTGGGGTCAACACCCTGCATAAGGTTGTTGACATGGATGGTTAGCATAGATAAAAGACATACATCATGATATAATCAGGGAGGTATTCACGGTAGGAATTCAATCTCCAATGTTTGCAGTGGCGGGGCTGACCAAAGGTTTGGATCTATCGCATTTATGGGACCTAGCCCTAAAATGATAAGGCAAGATTTGTGGACGGTGTGCATACAATATATACTTCAAGGTGGGTCCCACTCGAGTGGGGCCCCCTTCCCACACCCAGAATGGGCCAGCGTCAACTAGCCCTGACGCTGGGCAGCAGCGTCCAACAACATGTGTTGCCTGGTCAGCGTAAGTCTCTCTATCTCTCTCTCATTTTATTTTCAAAGAGGTGGGTTCCACACATGGATGATCCAATCCATTCATGAGATGGGACGGCTCATGAAAAGCCCAAAGAGCCCTATGATAAGTAGGTTTAAATGGAAAATGAACATCATGATGGCCTTGAAAAGATTCCAATTGTGAACATTCATTCAACACTGTTTCTTATGATGGGGTCCACTTAAGACTTGGTTTTGTCTCATCTTTAGTTCCAAGGCCTAAGATAGCTGGTTCAAGTGAATGGATGGTTTACATACAGCCTATACATCACCGTGGGTCCACAACGGATGCCATAGCCTAGTTGCACATAAACTGTACGTCCCTCGAGAACGTCCTTTCTTACTTTACATAAAAATAATAATATATTTCTAACATGGATGATCAACTGGTCCATACAAACCTGTGTTTTTCCTTTATTCTGACCGCACAAGGTCTCGAGACAAGTCCCACCTGATCGACGTCCAAATTTGAATGGAAATTAAGTATCATGGTGGGCCGCATAAAGGTTTTAAATATGGCCATTCAATCTCACTATTTCTTGTAGTACGACCCACCTAAGATTTGGATAGGGCTGATTTTCGGGCCTGATAGTTAAAATGACTGGACAAAGCAGTTGGATGGTCTGGATCCAAGATATAAATAAAGGTGAATAATACTCGTGTGGATTTTGAATCAACTAACATTTGTATTTTTCATGCAGGGACATCAACATTCACAAGGTGGGTATTGTTACCATTGTTTCCTATGGTGTGTCCCATCAATGATTTTAATCTTCTTCATTTTTGGGGCATGCCCTAGTTTGATGTGGAAAAAAGGATGGATGGATTGGATTAGACCTAAACACCAAAGTGGGTTCCACCAGTGGGAGCACCACTTTTACTGTTGATAACGTTAACGTCAGTGACTAACATAGCAACATCCTTTTCGCTGGCTTATCTTTTTTCTTTTTTCTTTTTTATACATATGTGGGGTCCACTTGGAAGATCCACTCCATCTATGAGGTAGGACTGCACAAGGTGAGCCTAAGGAGTTTTGGATCAGCCCATATCTTCTGTTTTTCCTTCATCAAGAGGTGTGAACCTTAACACATGTAGAATGCCCAATAATCATTAAAGGTGGTCCACAAAACTACTCAAGTTGATACTTGTGGTCTCCCTTCCACCACAGCCGTCTAACCTTAAGAGCGGATCAGATGAGCAATATACATCAAGGTGGGCCCTGAGAACGTCTCATTAGTGGGTGTCACCTATCAACTATTTAATATGGTATGGCCCACCTGCGTTACAAATCTGCCTCATGTTTGGGGTATGGACCAGGAATGAGCTGGCAAGATGGATGGTCGGTATAGATGTAACATATACATCACGATGGCCCCCATGAGTGGGCCCTAGGACCACTGTTCGCTTCCCCAAGTGTAGGGTTGCGATGTAGTAATAAACTCGGTAAGACCGAGGTCGATCCACAGGGACTATGTAGGATCTCACAAATTCATCCACAAGTGTCTATTGAAGTCTACTAATCAGATTGTTGTATGAAGTTGATGTGAGTAACAAAAGTAATTAATTGTAAGAGGGCACTAGGGTATCAAGGATCCACTTGTAGCAATCCTTGATGTTCAATCCGCTGTGGTAATTCGAAGTGACCAATCCTTGTGATCGGGATTCACCGTTTTCTCTAAAATGTGTTTAATCTCCCTATTGGATATCTCAGCTTGTCCACTAGTTTGTGGGTGATAGGGGGTGCTCACTTTGTGTGTAACGCCATATTTCTTCATTAGGGCTGCAAAAGGGCGATTGCAAAAGTGAGACCCTCCATCACTTATGATGACTTGAGGCGTTCAAAACCGGGAAAGAATATTTTCTTTTAAAAATCGAATGACCGTTTTATGGTCATTATTCCGGCAAGGAATGGCCTCGACCCATTTGGAAACATAATCAACAGCAAGTAAGATGTATAAATTTCCAAAAGAAGATGGGAATGGGCCCATGAAATCGATGCCCCAACAATAAAAAATTTCGATAATTAAGATGGGATTGAGTGGCATCATATTTCTACGGGAGATTCCTCCCAGTTTCTGACAAGGTTCACATGCTTTGCAAAACTCATGTGTGTCTTTGAACATGGTGGGCCAATAAAACCCACATTGCAGAATTTTCGCTGTGGTCTTTTTGGCCGAAAAGTGACCACCACATGCTTGAGAATGACAGAAGGAGATGATACTTTGTTGCTCATCATCTGGGACACATCTCCTTATGATTTGATCGGGACAATACTTGAACAAGTATGGGTCGTCCCATAGGAATTTTCGTACCTCCGAGAAGAATCTATCTTTATCTTGCTTTTTCCAATATGTAGGAATTGTACCTGTAGCAAGATAATTAGCAATGTCCGCATACCATGGCAATTGGGAAACAGCAAAAAGTTGTTCATCAGGGAACATGTCATTGATTACAGTTGTTTCAGGGGAATCAGTGAGGACAAGTCGAGAGAGGTGGTTAGCTACTACATTCTCTACTCCTTTCTTATCACGTATTTCTAAGTTGAATTCTTGGAGTAGGAGGATTCATCTTAATAACCGTGGTTTAGCATCCTTCTTAGAAAGCAGATACTTAAGTGCGGCATGGTCAGTGAATATAATGATCTTGGATCCAATCAAGTAGGATCTAAATTTCTCCAAACAAAAGCTACGGCTAAAAGTTCCTTTTCAGTGGTAGTGTAGTTTGCCTGGGCTGAGTTTAGGATTCTACTTACATAGTGGATGACACATGGCTTTTTATCTTTTCTTTGGCCTAACACGGCCCCAATAGCATAGTCGCTAGCATCGCACATAATTTCAAAAGGAAGGCTCCAATCAGGTGGTTGCATTATTGGGGCACATGTCAACATACCTTTAAGGGTGTTAAAGGCCTTTTGACATTCTTCATTCCACTCGAATGAATTTTCCTTTTGAAGTAGGTTACATAAAGGGCGAGAGAGTGAACTGAAATCCTTTATGAACCTTCTGTAAAATCCTGCGTGTCCTAAAAAGGTCCGTATATCTCGTATGCTTTTGGGTGGTGGGAGGTTAGAGATAAGATCAATTTTCGCCTTGTCCACCTCAATTCCATTTTATGAAACGATGTGACCAAGTACAATTCCCTTTTGAACCATGAAGTGACACTTTTCCCAATTGAGCACAAGGTTCTTCTCTTCACATCTTTTTAGCACAGATTTCAAGTGCTCAAGGCACTCATCAAAGCTACAACCGAATACGGAAAAATCATCCATGAAGACTTCGAGAATGGTCCCCACCATGTCAGAAAAGATGCTCATCATACAACGCTGAAATGTGGCAGGGGCATTACATAGTCCAAGCGGCATCCGTCGATAGGCGAAAGTGCCGAATGGACATGTGAATGTAGTCTTTTCTTGGTCTTCACGGGCAATTTCTATTTGGTTGTACCCTGAATAGCCATCAAGGAAGCAAAAGTGGGAATGACCCGCCAACCGTTCTAAAATCTGATCAACAAACGGTAGGGAAAGTGGTCTTTCCTCGTGACAGTGTTTACCTTCCTGTAGTCAATGCACATTCTCCAACCGGTAGTGACTCTAGTTGGTACGAGTTCATTATTGGCATTGGCTACGATGGTTATTCCGAATTTCTTAGGCACCACTTGAGTTGGGCTCACCCATTGGCTATCAGATATTGGGTAAATGATACCTACATCTAGTAGTTTCACCACTTCGGCCTTAACCACATCCTTCATGTTTGGATTTAGTCGTCTTTGTGGTTGCCGGGATGATTTTGCATTTTCCTCAAGGTGTATGCGGTGAGTACAAATCAGAGGGTCTATGCCTTTGAGATCCGCAATTGACCATCCAATGGCACTCTTGTGCTCTAATAGAGTGGCTATTAGCCTACTCTCTTGTTCCTCATCCAAGTGGGAAGAAATCACCACTGGATATGTCTCATCTCGACCTAAATAAACATACTTTAGCTCACTTGGCAATGGTTTTAGGTCGAGTTTTGGTGCCTTGATGTTGGATGGGAGGGCCTTGTTCTCATTTACAGGCAAAGGTTCAATTGGGGCCCTCCATCTTTTATTCTCAAGCACCAGCATCACATCTAGAATGGCATCCCTCTCTTGTATTGTGTAATCATTTGTCTCATGAGAGTGGGCCATACATGCCTCCAAAGGGTTGGAAAATAGTGATAAGGGGACTGTATCCTCCACGAATGATTCGATCATGTTTAATTTGTGGACATCATCATCAACTTCCCGCGGTTGTTTGCATAACTCAAATATGTTAATCTCAAGGGTCATATTTCCAAAGGACATTTGTACAAGTCCGTTTCTACAATTGATAATGGCGTTTGAAGTGGCTAGTGTTAAACCTCCAATTTATACATTGCATTGCCCATTACACTGCATGGTTTGCATGTTTTTTATGGTTTAAAAGCCTACTTAACATGTGTTTTGTGATCATAGGAATGAGAGCGGACTTCATTCAATTACGAGACAAAAGAATGCAATTGAAGCTACTGCATGGAGAACTAAGATGACCAACGAAAGAAGAAAGAAGAGAAGAAAAATAAAGAAAGAAGAACAGTTTGAAGAGGGCTGACCGGTCATGACCGGTCAGCCATAGTTGCTGATCAAAGAGGAGATGAGGCTGACCGGTCATGACCGGTCAGCCACGCATACTAAATGGTGGACAGATGAGCCCGACTGGTCATGACCGGTCGGCTGTATTCACTGTAATAAGAGAAGAAATTGGTCCGACCGGTCATGACCGGTCGGCCACAGTTGCTGGATGAATGGAAATCAGTCCGACCGGTCATGACCGGTCGGCTGTACTCACTGGAATCCTTGGAAATCAGCCCGACCGGTCGTGACCGGTCGGCTCTGTGTAAGGATGAGTCCTTTCTAAATTGGGACTCCGAATTTCACTGCGCAATGCGAAGTCTTTCGTAGGATCCGACGAAAGGGGGGTTTGTTGCTATAAAAGGACACCTAGGGGCTCTCCCTAAGGTATCAGAGAAGAGAAGGAACGTGAGTTTGGAGGCTGAAGGCGACTGTGGAGCGTCTGCAACATCTATCTTCGGGTTTTTCTAGTTTTATGCTTTATTTTTGAGTTTTTAGTTGTAGCATGACTATGCTCGGCTAAAACCTCTCAGCTAAGGCTGAGAGGTGAAGCTTGTAGCCAATTCTATGTTAATTTCAGTTTGATTCAAGTATTATTCAATTCAAAGTTAGAATTTTCTTATGTTCAGTTCAAAAGATGGTAGTTTGAGATGTCTTATCTGAGTTCATGTGCTCCGGACATGAATTCCTTTTAATTCTCTGAGATTATCACAGGTTGCTTGTTTAGATTCGAATTATAGTAATCCTTGAGCAGGCCATAGTCCATAGGCATGGCTGTTACTCCGCAGGCTATGAATTTGAATTCTACATTGATTGAATGGACTTGAACTTGGAAGTTCAACTCGAATTGGATGAATGTGTGTGAATGCTTTATTTTCCAACTAGATGAGAGATAGGACTTCAAATCTAGTTGTGTTCTCTACTTGGATTGACTGAATTGACATAGAATTGCTACAAGTGGATCCTTGAAAGCCTTAGTACATTATATCTCTGATTTTTCATTAAGTTACTGTTTTAATTAACCATCCTATTGAAATTGAATTTGCTCTATTAAACTGAGTTGCTGAAGTAATTAGGAAGCTGTTACTTTTTCCCTGTGGATCGACCTCGGTCTTACCGAGTTTTATTACTACATCGCAGCCTTACACTTGAGGCGAGCGAACAGCTAGAAACGGTCGTCCAAGTATGACGTGAATTTGAGTACCGGTGCCTATCACGGGATGTGTGTCCAAGACAATAAAATCTACTGGGTAGTAGAATTTATCAACTTGGACTAGAACATCCTCTACCATTCCTCTCGGTATCCGGATGGATCTATCAGCAAGTTGGAGTGTGGTTTTGGTGGGTTTCAATTCACCTAACCCAAGTTGTTCGTAGACCGAGTATGGAATGAGATTCACACTTGCCCCCAAGTCGAGTAGGGCTTGTTTAATCTGGTAGTCTCCTATGATACATGAGATGGTTGGACTACCTGGATCCTTGTATTTTTGGGGCACCTCTTGTTTGATGATGGTGCTCAAATTCTCAGCCAAAAGCACTTTATTGTGAACGTTATGTTTCCTTTTGATTGTACACAATTCCTTTAAAAATTTAGCATAAGATGGTATTTGTTTTATTGCATCCAACAGCGGGATGTTGATCTTCACCTGCTTGAAAACTTCCAGAATCTCCAGATTTTTGTCTAAAGGTTTAGGTGAAATCAACCTTTGTGGAAATGGGGCAACCGACTTGTATTGTCTTTCCGGTTCTTTCTCTTGTGGAATATTGTTTGGGCTATCATCCTCTTTGGGAATTTTCGGATCCTTAGGCTTGGGGGCCTTCACCGGATTAGATTTATCAATTTCTTTCCCACTTCTCAAAGTGGTGATAGCTTGGACATGTTCCGTATGGTGGGAGGATGAGCTTGCGTCTTGTATCTCATATTGGGTCCTTGGGTTAGGAAGAGGTTGGGCAGGGAGTGTGCCCTTCTCTCTAACACTAAGGTGAGCTTCAACTCTAGCCAAAGATGTTTTCAATTCATTGATGGCTTGGTTTGAGTTTTGATTGAATTTCAATTGCTCTTGCATGAACCCATCTATTTTTAGAGAATTTGTCTTGTTATACTCATTCTGGACCGATACGAATGCACCCAACATCTCTTCTAGTGATACTTTTGGAGTGTTGTTTGCATTTGCATTGGGCCCATTCTTCCAACTGAAGTTGGGATGGTTCTTCCAATTAGGATTATACGTGTTTGAGTTTGGAGCACCATATTGCTGCTGATAACTGTTTATGGCATTTGTTTGTTCTTGTAGGATGCCTTGGACTGCTGAAATCATGGGACAATCTGGTGTAGCATGTTGATTTCCAACACAAATTCCACAAACAGTTTCAACCTCAGTGGAGTTGATTGTTTCTCCTTTCCTTAATTCCATGGCTTCGACCTTTCTTGTAAGGCTAGCCAACCGTGCACTTATGCTATCTTCTTCTGATAAGACATACATTCCTCCCTTTTCCTTTTGTTGGCCAATCTTGGAATTTGTTGGTTTAGGTGTGTCCCAAGATTGTGCACTTTGAGCCAATTCTTCAAGATAATCCCATGCTTCATCAGCTTCCTTATTCATGAACTCCCCATTACACATCATCTCTATAAATTGGCGCATGGATGGAATCAGTCCTTCATAGAAAAAACTTATAATCCGCCAATTTTCATAGCCATGATGTGGGCATGCGTTTAATAGGTCCTTGAATCTCTCCCAACATTGGGAAAATGTTTCATCCTCCTTTTGGGCAAAGTTCATGATAAGGCGCTTAAGCATGTTCGTTTTGTGAGTAGGGAAGAATTTTTTTATAAATTCTCTATTCATATCATTCCATGACCCAATTGATCTTGGCCTCAATGCATAAAGCCAACCCTTGGCTTTATCCTTAAGAGTGAAAGGGAAGAATTTAAGTCTTACTACATCTTCAGTCACATTTGCAAAGTGCATGGTGGTGATTACCTCATCAAACTCCCTAAGGTGTTGATAGGCACTTTCACTGTCTAAACCATGGAATTTAGGGAGAAGATTGATCACTCCCGGTTTCAAATCCACATTCCCTGCATTTGGTGGAAATACTATGCATGAGGGAGTGCTCGTTCTTGCAGGTTGCAAAAAATCACGTAAAGTCCTAGGTCGGGGAACATTCTCAACCACATTCTCCCCTGTTTCAGTTTGATTTTGAACCGGGTTAGGTTGATTTGTAGCCATACTTTCAGATAAAATTGGAGAATCTAGATGTCTCCTAACACGTGGCTCTCTATCAAAGCCTTCTACTATCCCCCCTTCACTTATGAGTCGGTTATTGGAATCCCGAGCCCAATGTGGCATGCAAAACCAAAAATAAGAAACAAAAAGAAAGGAGAATTCTTCCTCCCTTTTCTTTATTCTTCTCTAAGACCGAAGCACAAGGTGTCTTGCAATGGCTACGCCAGAAGCAAGGATAAAGACCGATTTCTCCTGGTCAATAGGGGTTCAGAGAACTCCCCACCCACTCTTTGAATCTTTTGAGAAAAAGTGCAGAAAAAGGAAAAAGTGAAGTAGAGATGAGAAAAGAAATCTCTGAGCACAAGGTGATCCAAGGCGGCTGAGCCGACTAATAGGAATCCAGGTGGCAAAAAAGGCCGACCTTTTAGAGATCCAAAAGGAATCTCCACCCACTCTACAAGAGATGAATATGAATGAATAGGAGGAGGAGAAGAGTAAGGTTTAGAAAGATAGAACCTGATTCGCACTTGAAACTCTTGTATCTTCTTCAGCTTCCTAGAAATCCCTGAAAAGAAAAAAATCAAATAAATAAACTAAGTTAGTTCTAAAAATCTAAGAAAAATCCTAAATAGATACTAATTTCAGAAATTTGTGGAAACCGTCAAGGTCCCCGGCAACGGCGCCAAAAACTTGTTCGCTTCCCCCAGTGTAGGGTTGCGATGTAGTAATAAACTCGGTAAGACCGAGGTCGATCCACAGGGACTATGTAGGATCTCACAAATTCATCCACAAGTGTCTATTGAAGTCTACTAATCAGATTGTTGTATGAAGTTGATGTGAGTAACAAAAGTAATTAATTGTAAGAGGGCACTAGGGTATCAAGGATCCACTTGTAGCAATCCTTGATGTTCAATCCGCTGTGGTTTCTTATTCTCTCAACTAGAATCGACATTCCTGTCCGTCCAGTCGGATGATAAAACTGTTAAACCAAACAATCTGTAATATGTAAGTTCTATGCATAAGATTCACTCAATCTAGGCTGAGCTGAGCATGCTCAATTGCATAGGTCATTCCCCTTTCCTATAGGTCCAGTTCTCAATCATAACCATCCCCAAGTCCTCTCACAAGACAAGGTTAGATTAGGATTTGAACTAGATTCAAATCACCAGCACAGTCCTTACATATTTCAGAAAATCAATTAAAATAGAACTTTGGCCTGAAGTCCCTTTATGAAGAGCTTAGTACTAGAGCGCACTCCGATTCCTCGGATCATACAGGTCTATACCGTTGCAAACAAATTAAGAAGATAAGTAATTCATCCAAACATCCATGAGTCATCACAAGACTAAGAAAAATTACTTAAAAACTTGTATAAACTTCAAACCTTAGTTCATAATCATGAATTCCAAAACTAAAACCACTTAACTACGAATTAAAACATCTTGGATTCACTACAAGCTTCACCTCTTAGCCCTAGCTAAGAGGTTTAGCTGCTCATGATCCAAGGAAACATGAAACAACTACAAAAAGCATGAAAACAGCAAAGCAAACCAAAAGGAGTTGTGAAACTCCAATCTTCACTTCTACAGCCTCCAACCTCGCTTGAACCCTTCCAGGATACCCTACGAACGATCCCTAGGTGTCCTCTTATAGTCTGGAGGCTCCACAACGTCAGAATAATCAGGAATTTGCGAAACTCTTACGCAGCGCAGAGAAAATCGGGAAGAAATTAGAAGTTTCTAAGTTCATACGCATGGCCGACCGGTCAAGACCGGTCGGCCTCAAGTGAAAACACTCCAGCAAACATCACCGACCGGTCATGACCGGTCGGGCCTATTCCTTCTTGGTCCAGCAAGCATGTCCGACCAGTCATGACCGGTCGGACGCCTTCAGCACTTTTCCAGCACCAATGACCGAATGGTCATGACCGGTCGGTCCCCTTCAGTAATGCCCAATATACATGGCTGACCGGTCACTGACCGGTCTGGCTTCCTTGGCCGACCAGTCACGACCGGTCAGCTTCATTTTCTTCTTATTTTCTTCCTTTCTTTCGTCTGCTTTCTTCTCTTCTTTAGTTCTCAAACATTCTTCATCAGAATGATCCCGAGTGGGCTCTTTATGTCTTCAATTGAGTAGAGTCTACCCTCAATCCTGTAGTCACAAAACATGCATTGAATTAGCTTACAAACCATATAAACCTTGCACAATGAGTGATGAATTGGGGTTAGAATATACACAATTAAGAGCTCAACAACCACTAGCAATTTCTTCAACCCGGCTGAATACTCAGCTGGTCCAGTGTATATGTAAATGGATCTACGGTGTAAAACAATTTCTGGCCAATACTGGCCCACCCATCATTCATCTGAACCATCAGGGGACTTCTTAATACCCCCATCCTATATGATAGATGGTTAGAACCACAATATGTGATTAACACAATAATTAAAATGGAGTAGATACTTACCTTGATGGATGGTTGAGATGGGTTGGATGGTGTTGATGATGGCCCACAAGCTCCTCTCTCTCTCTATCTTCTCACCTTAGCAAGTATGGATCATACGTGAGTTGCTTGGAGGGGGGTTTGTAGGAATAAATAAGATAGAAGGAAGGGGGGTGGTATGGTTTAGATTGACTTTTGGTGGAGAGAGGGATGGGATGGGTATGGGAGAGGCATGGGCCTAGTTGACAATTGGGGAGAGAGAGTGTGATGTAATTAATGGGGGTTTGATTGATTGATGTGATGTGATGCTTGATTGATTGATGGGATATTTGATTAATTAATTGGACAACATTGAGATTTGTGCAAGTGGGGCCCACGCCATGTAGCGTGGCTCGTCTTGATTTGCACACATATAAGCATCTTTCAAATTAGGTATCAAAACGGAGCGTGCAGTGCGGCGTTGGAATCGCGGCGCCCACGCGGTCGCTGGGGTACAAGTCTTAGGTCTTTGCAATACCAAAATAGGGTACTTGATAAAAACTCGACGATCTGGACTGTTCCAAGTATGCCGACATCGAAAATGATGTGCACGGTTGGTTAATTTGGGTACGGGTCTTACACTAGGGTTCTGAGTAATAGAGACATTCATAGACAATCACAAGAATTCACAAAAGTATATAAGAGAAAGATATAGCAAGGTGAATTTTATTCCAGAGATTCTGAGATCTTGTACATTTCAGGCCGTGATCTGGCACAAGCCCTTAATTACATCGAATGATCGATGACCCTTGATTAAAAGGCACAAGATGAGTCAGAGGGGACTATGGTCTTAAAGTTTATGGTCTTAGAGACCTATGTATGTTTTGTTTTGTTATGGATTGATCCATCTTCGTACGAGTCGGATGTCTATGTCCCATGTTTTGACCAGAGATCTGGGTTGAGACCGTCGGGGTTTTTAATCGAGTGGTGTGACTCTGGGCCCGCGCCCATTGCTGGAATGGGTGACCGCGGAAAGACCGATCTGTAGTTGTATGTACCTGAGCAGCCCAACTGGCGGATGCCGTTTGGATGGATAGGGTATCGACTGTTTTGAGGGCGTCAATCTTTAACAAGTTTCATATAATAGTTTTGAACTCTTTCGATCCGATTTATTGTAGCAACCATAGTCCCATTTGCTTATTTTGAACCTTAATCCGAGTCATATTATGATGGTACATGTAAGAATGCTACATTGGCATAATTCTGAGCGCTGGCGGCCTCTTTTTGAGAAACTACTTCGTTCATCATATTGGATCATATCAGACTTCAAAGGGTTGTATTCTGCTCATTAGGTATCCCAAATGAATTATTTAATTGTCCCATTGCGTCCGAAACCCCCGAAATACAAAAAATAGGCCAAAACTGGGCCCAAAACATCACAAAATGAAGATTTAGGGTGTTGAAATTGACGTTTAAAATGCTGATTGTTTTATGCGTTGGCCTGATTTTTTTGATGCGCTAGGGCCAATGCATCGAAAAATAACTTTGTTAAAATGTACATTTTTCTAATTCGCTAAGGGTGATTTTTCTGATGTGCTGGGGCTAGTGCATTGAAGAATAACTTGTTTCTTAAATGGTTGATTTATTCGATGCGCTGACAGTGGTGCATCAATAAAATACTTGTTTCGAAGGTTGTTGATTTATTCAATGCATTGGCAGTCAGTGCATCGATAAAAGAAGCCGAATCCGACTTAGGGTATTTTTGTGATGCGTGCTATACTTGCCCAATTTGAAGTTTTTTCTTCGCTGGACCTGCGGTGGTTGGAAATGGGGTTCCTGGTGAAGGATTCCGATGATCAAAAAGGAATTTCAGTGGTCAGAAAGGGATTTCGGTGGTCGGAAAAAAGAGTTCTAGCAAGGGATTCTAGCAGTCTCTCAAATACCCAGCGAACAAAGCTCTCTCTCTCTCTCTCTCTCTCTCTGGATGCCTCCTAATGAACAGTAAAAGATGGGTATTTATACCTGAAAATATCGAAAGTCAGCTAATAGGAAGCGGCCACGTGTAGTGCATCGATAAAATGGTCAAAAATAGGGTCAACGCATCGATAAAATAGGTCAGGGCGTAAAAAAATAGGTCAGTGCACCTTGAAATTACTTGGTTTAAATGGATGATTTTTCTGATGTGCTAGGTAATCAGTGCATCGATGCACTGGCTATCAATGCATCTTGAAATTCATTTCTGAAAAATGCCTGATTTTCTCGATGCATTGGGGTTAATGCACCCTAAAATTCATTTATGAAAATGACTGAATTTCTCGATGCGCTGGATATTTTATTGATGCGCTGAGGGTCAGTGTGTCCTGAAATTCATTTATGAAAAATGCCTAAATTTCTCGATGCGTTGGGGTCAGTGTGTCATGAAATTCATTTCTGAAAAATGACTGAATTTCTTAACACGCTGGCCACGAATATAGTGATGCGTTGATGGACGTATGTTTTGGCTATTTGTTTTAATTTTGTCAAATGATGTGTTTGTGTGGCCCACTTGGTGATTAATGGTGATGCATTGGCTCTTTTTATTCATGATTATGGACATGATCCAATTTTGGATGGTTTTGATCATGATGGATGGTGGGACCCACCCTCAAGGTCAATCTTTTATGCTTATTTGTAATCTGATGTGTATTGCGATTTTGCTTGAATTTCCTGATGCACTAGTTCTAAATTTGATGATGTGATGGATACCACACTTGTAATCTTTGTTTTGAGGACCCCAACATTTTGGGACCCCAACAGATGCCCCTCCGATGTGTTGGGATGGACACGCGACTGTCCATTGCGGTGCATCGGATTTTTTCCAGGTCTCTCTATAAATAGAAAATCCAGGCCATTTTTGTCATTTCACTATTACTTTCAACGCGAGAGCACGTCCGTCAGCATGTCATTTTTTTCTCCAGTGTGTCGAAAAATTGTCGCCAGCACCTCAAAGAATTGTCGCGGGCGTCCGAAATTCAAGGTCGGGCCTTTTTTTCGATGCGCTACCCTCAGTGCGTCCTTGAATTGGACTTGGCAATTTTTGCTTAATTATTAGACGTGCTAGAGGCAGCGTGCACACTATTATAAACTTTAGCAGAATTTTTGAATGCATTGGGTCCAGAACATACTCACGTTGGACTTGATGTAATTTTGGACATTTTTAATGACGCGCCAACCCCAACACGTTAACTTTTTCGGATTTTAGCTGAATTGCCTGATTTAGTCGATGTGCTGGAGCCAGCGCACACCGAAATTCGGACTTTGTAAAATTCCAATGAATTATATGACGCACTGACCCCAGCACGCACTCGCATCTTAGAGAAACCCATTTTATTGACACGCCAGAGGTAGCGCTCACCAATTTTGTGGACTGAGTAGATTATCCGATTAATAGACACGCTAGGGCCAGCGCGTGCTGTTCTGAAACTTGGTAAAATTGCTTGTTTCTTGGTACGCCCTGGGGCCAATGCGCCTTGTTTAGAAACTTAGTAAAATTGCTCAATTTTTGTACGCTCCGGGGCCAACACACCTTGTTAAAATCGCTCATTTTGGTGATGCGCTAGGCTTAGCGCGTAAATCCGTAAATTAGTGAAAATTTTAAATTTTGGTGAAGTTCGTTCGGTTTACCTAATGCACTAGACCTGGCGTGTTTTATCTGTAAATTGGTGAGAATTTTGAACATACGTGATGCACCATGGGTCGGTGCTCATGATGTTTGAACTTGGTAGATTCCTGGGTGTGTTAGGCCTAACGCACGCTCGCGTTGGACCTGATGAAATTTACGATTTATCTGATGCACTGGGCTCAGCGCACATGGTTTTGAGCTTGATAATTTTACGATTTGCTCGATGTGCCGGGCTCAGCGCACATGGTTTTCGGACTAAATAAACTTTCTCTATTTGATTGATGAGCTAAGTCCGACGCTCGTGATTTTTCGAACTTTTGTGAATTTTTTAGAGCGTGTTAAGGCTTTGAAGATATATGAAATTGGTCATCGTACTTGTTCAACGGACCTTTCCCATGGTGTCAGAGACTATTATTTCAAGATGTATGGGGTTTGTCACTCCTTACTTTAGTCTTCATTCTTACATAGTTGTTATGTTGGGAGGATGCCGAGCCCTATACGTTTAAGAATTTAAGTCATTGTGGACTTGGTATGAAGTTTATCTTTGATTAAAGTGAGCAGAGTTTAGATATACCTGAATATACCCTATCCCGACATTTGCACTTTGTCTGATATTTTGGTGTGCTTTTGTAGGTACTTATGGCTAGTGGTTCTTCCAAAGCTAGTTCTTCAAAGGCTGGTCCTTCAGGCTCCAAAGCTGCTATGCATAAACGTAAGAGAACCTCACTCAAGAAGGTGACATGGCCCTTTGATCAGAATCCTCAGTGATTCCAACCGCTGGAAAAGTTCAACTTCTACAAGCGTATATTGTCACTATCAAAGGATATACAGCGGAAGATCCTTTGTGATAAGGTTTTGCCGACTCCTTCGGATGAGGGTACACAGGAAGAATGGGACGCTTGGTATGCTCCCATGCAGGGTTTTCGTACAAACACGGTTGTGGGGTCCAAAGAAGGGGAGGCGAGCCCAGTCATTCCTATTCAATCTGCCAAGTGCGATCGTCCAAAAACAACCGGTAAAAGCATCAAACAAGTGTACTTGGAGAAACAGGCCAAATCGAAGTTTGATAAGATGAAGGTCCTTTAGTCCTCCTTCAAGCTGGTAGTGTCGCCTCTTGTGATCCACAACCCTTATACAAAGCAGTATATCCGATTTTTGAAGAGTTTTCAACGGTATCGCTCTCTTCCGAGCATCGAGCCTTCTGATGTGCGTCGTGCTAACCCCTTCTATAGCGTTACGTCCTGGACTTCTATCCATGAGACGTTCCTCAATTACACCATATCTGAGAATGACATGCTTCAATCTGTCCTTGGTGAGAAGGACATGATCTTCCTAGAGCCGAATCACGATCCCCATTAACCTTTCCCAACTCACTACTTCGAGACTTTACGTTAGAGATTCCGTCTTTTAACCGACACAGAGATTTGGCCGATGGGTGCATTCCGGACTCGAGGATATCTGAGTCCTCATCCTAGCTATGAGGCCTAGGCAAACTAGATTCTCGAGCAACATGAGGAGATGTTGAGACAAGTGGGTCTCCTAAGGGCAATTCAAGCAACGTCGAGTTATTTTTATCGAGAACCATGGGTTTACAAGGGCTTTCTGAATCACCAAAGTTCCATTACAAACTCCTTTTATTTTCCATACAGGGAGATGAGCATATCGCTCTGGGAACTGTATCGGATTACAGGACTCCCCATTCGTGGGAGAATTTATAATGAATGGACTCCTAGTGATGATGAGTTGTCCAAGAAGAAGAAGGGCGTAGATGAAGGCTTTTATTCTAAAACCTGCTACAAGTTATTTGCAGAGCTTCCGCAATTTCTGGGTTCCAAAGATAAAGTGTCCTTTGAAGACTAGCTGATTTACTTCAGCCATGGTTTAAAGTGAGTTTCTTGACTTAGGTTGCTGATCCATGTTTCATTCCATCTTTTCCTTTTTGCTAATGATTCCCTTCCTTTTCCAGCTTGAATTATGCACCCTATGATGAAGGCCGTGGGGACAAGCTGTCTTTGGAGACCAAGATGAAGACAAGGTTCTCGAGACCAAACAAGTTATTGTTGAACCTCCAATTATACATTGCATAGCTCATTACGTCACATTATATGAATGGTTTTCATGTTTAAAAGGCCCATCTAAGGTATGTTTTGTGATTGTAGGAATGAGAGCGGACTTCACCCAATTGGAGAACAAAAGGGACCATTTAGAGCCACTGGATGAAGGTTGAAGGAGGACCAAAGAAAGATGAAATCAAGGAGAGGAAAGAGAGGAAGAAAGAAAGAAAGAAAAATGCAAAGAGAATAGGCCAGACCAGTCAAGATCGGTTAGCCACCCTGCAGAAAGTCTCTGGACTAAAGTCCAGATAGGCCCGAACTGGTCAAGACCGGTCGGACATCAGGACAGTCCAGTCCCTGTGCACGCTAGACTCCCAAGCAGACAGGTCTGACCAGTCGGCCAGCCCAGTCCGACCGGTCTAGACCGGTCGGCCATGTGAGAACAGCAACCTTTCTAATTCGGGACTCAGAAAAACTCTGCGCACTACATAACCTTACGCAATTTCTGAAAGATTCCGACGCAACCAAGCTTCCCCACTATAAAAGGACACGTAGAGGCTCTTCCTAGGGTATCGTAGAAGCTAAGGGACGTCGTAGGAGAGGAATGAAGCCGTCGTGGAGCATCTGCAACCCTCCAAACTCTGATTTTTCTATGTTTTCTAGTTCTTTCATGAGTTTTAGTTGTAGTGTGACAATGCTCGGCTAGAATCTCTCAGCTAAGGCTGAGAGGTGAAGCTTGTAGCTGATTTCATGTTTAATTCAGTTCAGTTCAAGTAATTTTACTTCAAGTTTGGATTTTTTACCTATTCTAGTTCTTAAAGTTGATAGTTTTAGATGTTTTATGAGAGTTCATGTGCTCCGGACATGGATTCCTTGCAATTCTCTGAGACTATCATGTTGTGCTTGTTTAGATTCGAATTATAGTAATCCTTGAGCAGGCCATAGTCCATAGGCATGGCTGTTACTCCGAAGGCTATGATTCTGAATTCTACATTGTTGAATGGGACTAGAACTTGGAAGTTCAACTTGAGTGGGATTAAATGTGTTTAATGATTTATTTTCCAACTAGATGAGAGATAGGACTTCAAATCTAGTTGTGTAACTTGCTTGGATTAATTGGATTGACATGGGATTACTACAAGTGGATCCTTGAATGCCTTAGTGCCTTTAGAAACTGTTTTTCAGTAAGTTACTGTTTTAGCATAATTATCCCAATTGAACCTCTTATCTTGCGAATTGAGTTACTGGAATAGTTTGGAACTTGTTCTCCAATTCCCTGTGGATCAACCTTGGTCTTACTGAGATTTATTATACATCGCAGCCTTGCACTTGAGGCGAGCGAACAAGTTTTTGGCGCCGCTGTCGGGGAATTTAGATAATGGTTCTAAATGTTTTAGTGGCTATAGAATAGAAGTAGTTAGGATTTATTGTTTTCTTAAGATTAGTTTTTCTGAAATCTAGAACTAACAAAGTTTGTTTTATTTTATAGGAAGTTCTACTAGTTTAAGCAAATCAATACTATCCTTCCAACTTGACTTCTTTTAGTTTTTGTTTTCTTATTTTTCAGATTTTAGGATTTAGGTTTAGTCAGATTTTGGATTTTGTGGTTTATGTCCTGTTGGGAACGAGACCACCACAATCGTCTCCAATCCGAAGGTGATTTAGTTGGACCATTATCTGTTCATAGACGAATCCGAAAATCTGTAGAACATTGTGATGATTTGGGGAGTATGGATCAAACACCTTTAAGGAATCCTCCCCCACCCCCACCCCTGCCCCCCTACTCCAACTACAAATGCAAATCAAGAGGGAGTAGGAGAGAATGAGGTACATAACATTCCTCCAATGAGATCACTACGGGACTACCTATAACCAGCCCATGCAACTACACCCTCTTGTGTGGTTCTACCACCAACCGGGGGAAACATAGACATAAAGCCGGGTGTAATTCAACTTTTACCAAAGTTCCATGGGCTAGACTCTGACAGCCTATATCTGCACTTAAAAGAATTCGAAGAAGTGGTGGCCACCTTGCAATACACCAATGTTTCGGAAGATACCATTAAGCTTAAACTCTTTCCCTTTTTATTGAAAGAAAGAGCTAAAAATTGGCTTCACTCTCTTAGACCACATTCGATAGGGTCATGGAACGAGATGACCCTGGAATTCTTGAAAAAGTTCTTCCCGGCCCATAAAACGAACACCCTACGAAGAGCTATAATGAATTTTTCGGCTAAAGAGGGTGAATCTTTCTTCCAATGTTGGGAGAGATTTAAGGACCTCCTGCTTGCTTGCCCACATCATGGCTACGAGAGTTGGCGAATTACAAACTTCTTCAATGATGGATTAAGTTCCAATATGCGCCAATTCATAGAGATGATGTGCAACGGTGAGTTCATGAGCAAAAATCTGGATGAAGCTTAGAGTTATTTGGATATGTTGGCTGAGAATGCCCAATCTTGGGATATGTTGAGCTCTTAATTGTGCATATTCTAACCCCAATTCATCACTCATTATGCATGGTTTTCATGATTTAAAGGCTAATCTAATGCATAGTTTTGTGGTTGTAGGAATGAAAGAGAGACTTCATCATTCGGATGCTTTGAGACCCTTCTTACATACCTTAAAGATCAAAGGAAAGGAAGAACAAAAGAGGGAAGAAGAAAGGAAAGAAGAGAAAGAAGAAAGGAAAGAAAAAGGAACCCCAAAAGGTGGTCCGACCAGTCTAGACCAGTCGGCCAACATTGCAGCCTTCTACATAGCACGCTGGACCAAAATAGACAGGTCTAGACCGGTCTTGACCGGTCGGCCATGCAATTTCAGGGTTTCAGATTGCAGACAGCAGGCCATTTCCGTTTCTAATTTTTTGGACCATTTTTGTGGGGCCATATTAATGATATTTGGAAATCCAACACATCCATGTCGAAGAGGAGCTCGACACCGAACTAACCCAAGTGGTTTTGTGTCGATCGGAGCTACGGATTGATCGTGGTGGCCAAAACAATACGAACTGTCCAGAAAGTTCCAGATTCTGCCTACTCCACTCTGGGCTGGTCCAGGTGGCCCATCATTGATGATATGAAGAATCTACTTTGACCATCTTTTATACCACATCCATATATGAATAACCACAAAGTTTCAGATCAAAAGGATGTGTGGTTTGATTGTACCAGTTGAAGAAAGATGGACCATCCAGAAAGATTCAACTGCGCAGAGTTTATAAAAGCCCTAAGTGTTCTAATTTTCAGACCACATTCTGAGATTGTTTTGGACAATCTAATCTGTCTATCATGTAGAGGAGGAAGTTTTCTACCAATGTTCAAAATGTGGGATCAATCCGACATCTGTACACTCCGGAGCGTTGAAAGCAAGATGACTGGTTCTGAAGGTACTTGAAGTGCGCGATTTTGAGAGGCGGTCGGTGATATGATTGGTGGGCCCATTCAGAGGATAATCTTGGAAATCTAAATCATCTATGAGGAAGATCACATTACAAGGAAGCTATAAATCAATTTTGAAGGCAATCCGACCATTGGCAAGCCGTACGAAGTGAAACAAAATCTGTTACGTTGCGGTACTCTTGCTGCACTATAAAAGGGGGTGCTCTCTTCTATTCCAGGGCAACCAAGGACGTGGGGAGCAAGGAGTACAAGTCATAGGAGGCTTCCTAGCCTCCTCCAGCTAGTTTTTCTTCTTTTTCTTAGTTCTACTTTAACTTTTAATATGCTTTTCATTAGCTAATCTCTTAGCTAGAGTGTTCACTCCCCAAGTGTAGGGTTGCGAAGTAGTAATAATTCGGAAAGACCGAGTATCGTTCCCACAGAGATTTATGAATGGGTATTCTCAGATTTTGTCTAAAACAACTAGTGATTAAGATCCTATTAAGAACTAAAACTGAAAATAGCAATTTGGGTTTAAACAGTGAATGGTTAAGGTAATTTCAATCTAAAAAGGCACTAGAGCGCCAAGGATCCACTTTTGATAGGTTTCAATGCATCAACACAACTAGGTCTCTCATAAATCAATCAGAAATGAATTCCTTTCTCTATCTGATTGGAATATAGAGCGGTTCAATCAACAATTATCCAAAACAAGTGCTTATTAACTGATTTGATTCCCACAATAACACTCAGGCCTTGGGCATACTCAATTATATAGGCCAAGCCTCTTTCCAATCTAGTTGAGATTCACAATCATAGTTTTCACCAAATCCTGTCACTAGACCTGATTACAACTCATGATTAGAACTCTAATTAAATCAAAATCAATCAATAAACAACTATTTCAGATTACATAACAAAAGATAAGAACTTTAGTTGAATGAGTTCCCACATGAAAATCAGGCCATTGCATACAAGGCAATCAAAGCGTCTACCATGCCCGGAGTTGATGGTAGATCAATGAACTACACAAGCATAAACAATGCTCAAAGCTTAAGATACTAAGCTAGGATCACTAAGAATCACATGAGCCCGGAGTCATCAAGAGATCAAAGTAGAAACCAAAATAGTACTTGATTCAAACTCATATTGAACTAAAATTCATCAATTAAAACATAAAAGGAAACCTAGGTTGCATTAATCCATAAAAAATGAATCAAAAGCTTCACCTCTTAGCCCTAGCTAAGAGGTTTTAGTTCATCTCTAACATCCTTGAACTAGAAGCCTCTAAAAACATAGAAAATAACTAAAACAGGAAGAAAACTAGAAATCTGAAGTCGAATCCGTCTCCTGAGCAATCCCCCACCTCCTAGCCTCCTCTGGTATGAAGAGAAGACATCCTTTTATAGCTTGGAGGTGTCCTTTTCGCAAGAGAACTCCAGATTTCATGCAAAACTACGCAATTACGTAGAGAAATCCGGAATCCGGAATTAGAAATAGCCTTTAATGCATGGCCGACCGGTCTGGAACGGTCGGACTGGGCTGGCCGACCGGTCATAACTGGTCGGGCTTGTTCCCTGAGTAGTCCAGCAGCTACGGCCGACCGGTCATGACCGGTCGGCCTGGAAATCGGTGTGTTCAATGGTGTGGCCGACCGATCTTGACCGGTCGGGCGTCTTTGGCAGACCGGTCAGCCGACCGGTCTCGCCTTCTTTCTCCTTTATTTCTTTCTTTCTTTCTTCTTTTCTCTTCTGTCCTTGCCTTGGCTTTCTTTGGTCCTTCTTTTCTCTTCATCCTATGGTCTTCAATGCTCTTAAAGAGCTCAATTTAGTCTTCAATTTGTGAAATCTCCCTCTTGTTCCTACAATCCCAAATCATACATTAGAATAGTCCTTTAAACATGTAAACCGTGCATAATGAGTGATGAATTGGGGTTAGAATATGCACAATTAAGAGCTCAACACACCCCCCAACCAGCCTTTTGCTAGTCCCGAGCAAAACATGCGTGAAACAAGTTTCATTCTCCAAAACCCAACTCTCCTCTAGAAACTATTCTTCTATACATTCGAAGACATATAAGCGTAAAAATCAGAAAAAATCAGTGATAAAGGTTAAAACCTTAAACTCTCAGAACATAATAAGTATTTATACGAAACTCCCGCTGATTGATTGAAAGATAGAAGAAATTGAACAAATTCAACCTAGTGTGCATAGTGAAGGTTCATTTCATGAGTTTCTGGGATTATCTTCTTCATAGATCAACTAAACTATAGATCTCAAGGTATATAGAGTAACAACAAGCCTATGACAGGAATTTGCCTTACTGTTCGCTTCCCCAAGTGTAGGGTTGTGATGTAGTAATAAACTCGGTAAGACCGAGGTCGATCCACAGGGACTATGTAGGATCTCACAAATTCATCCACAAGTGTCTATTGAAGTCTACCTAATTAGATTGTTGTATAAAGTTGATGTGAGTAACAAAAGCTGAATTAAATCGAGAGTAATTAATTATTAGAGGGTACTAGGGTTTCAAGGATCCACTTGTAGCAATCCTTGATGTTCAATCCGCTGTGGTTTCTTATTCTCTCAACTAGAATCGACATTCCTGTCTGTCCAGTCGGATGATAGAACTGTTAAACCAAACAGCCTGTAATATGTAAGTTCTATGCATAAGATTCACTCAATCTAGGCTGAGCTGAGCATGCTCAATTGCATAGGTCATTCCCCTTTCCTATAGGTCTAGTTCTCAATCATAACCATCCCCAAGTCCTCTCACAAGACAAGGCTAGATTAGGATTTGAACTAGATTCAAATCACCAGCACAGTCCTTACATATTCCAGAAAATCAACTAAAATAGAACTTTGGCCTGAAGTCCCTTTATGAAGAGCTTAGTACTAGAGCGCACTCCGATTCCTCAGGATCATACAGGTCTATACCGTTGCAAACAAATTAAGGAGATAAGTAATTCATCCAAACATCCATGAGTCATCACAAGACTAAGAAAAATTACTTAAAAACTTGTATAAACTTCAAACCTTAGTTCATAATCATGAATTCCAAACTAAAACCACTTAACTACGAATTAAAACATCTTGGATTCACTACAAGCTTCACCTCTTAGCCCTAGCTAAGAGGTTTAGCTGCTCATGATTCAAGGAAACATGAAACAACTACAAAAAGCATGAAAACAGCAAAGCAAACCAAAAGGAGTTGTGAAACTCCAATCTTCACTTCCACAGCCTCCAACCTCGCTTGAACCCTTCTAGGATACCCCAGGAACAATCCCTAGGTGTCTTTTTATAGTCTGGAGGCTCCCCATCTTCGGAAGAATCTAGAATTTGCGTAGGAGTTTCGCAGCGCAGAAAATTTCGGACTTAATTTAGAAATTTCTAAGTCAGTATGCATGGCTGACCGGTCAAGACCGGTCGGCCTCAAGTGAAAACACTCCAGCAAGCACCTCCGACCGGTCATGACCGGTCGGGCCTATTCATCCTTGGTCCAGCAAGCATGTCCGACCGGTCATGACCGGTCGGACGCCTTCAGCAATTCTCCAGCAACAATGACCGACCGGTCATGACCGGTCGGTCCTCTTCAGTAGTGCCCAAACATGCATGGCTGACCGGTCAGCTTCATTTTCTTCTTATTTTCTTCCTTTCTTTCATCTGCTTTCTTCCTTCTTCACTTCCTTCTAAGCCTCGGTCCTCCTTTGGGTCTTCATCCAAGGTCCTAAACATGTTCTTTTCAACTTCAAATGGGTGGAGTTCACTCTCAATCCTATAGTCACAAAACAAGCATTAGGTTTATCTATAAACCATGCAAACCATGCACAATGAGTGATGAATTGGGGTTAGAATATACACAATTAGGAGCTCAACACTTACCATCCTTGTTCGCTTCCCCATGTGTAGGGTTGCAATGTAGTAATAAACTCGGTAAGACCGAGGTCGATCCACAGGGACTTATGTAGGATCTCACAAACTCATCCACAAGTGTCTATTGAAATCTACTAATCAAATTGTTGTATGAAATTGATGTGAGTAACAAAAGCTGAATTAAATCGAGAGTAATTAATTATAAGAAGGCACTAGGGGTTCAGAGGATCCACTTGTAGCAATCCTTGATGTTCAATCCGCTGTGGTTTCTTATTCTCTTAACTAGAATCGACATTCCTGTCTATCTAGTCGGATGATAGAGCTGTTAAACCAAACATTCTGTAATATGTAAGTTCTATGCATAAGATTCAGTCAATGTAGGCCGAACTGAGCATGCTCAATTGCATAGGTCATTCCCCTTTCCTATAAGGCCAATTCTCAATCATAACCATCCTCAAGTCCTCTCACAAGACAAGGCTAGATCAGGATTTGAACTGGATTCAAATCACATGCACAGTCATTACATATTCCAGAAAATCAACAAAAATAGAACTTTGGCATGAAGTACCTTTATGAAGAGCTTAGTACTAGAGCGCACTCCGATTCCTCAGATCATACAGGTCTAGACCGTTGCAAACGAATTAAGAAGCTAAGTAATTCATCCAAACATCCATGAGTCATCACAAGACTAAGAAAAATTACTTAAAAACTTGTATAAACTTCAAACCTTAGTTCATAATCATGAATTCCAAACTGAAAACCACTTAACTACGAATTAAAACATCTTGGATTCACTACAAGCTTCACCTCTTAGCCCTAGCTAAGAGGTTTAGCTGCTCATGATCCAAGGAAACATGAAACAACTACAAAAAGCATGAAAATAGCAAAGCAAACCAAAAGGAGTTGTGAAACTCCAATCTCCACTTCCACAGTCTCCAACCTCGCTTGAACCCTTCTAGGATGCCCTAGGAACAATCCCTAGGTGTCTTTTTATAGTCTGGAGGCTCCCCAACTTCGGAAGAATCGAGAACTTGCGTAACACTTACGCAGCGCAGAGAATTTCGGGCTGAAATTAGAAATTTTTAAGTCTTCACGCATAGCCGACCGGTCATGACCGATCGGCCTCAATAAGCAATCACTCCAGCATGTATGCCCGACCGGTCAAGACCGGTCGGGCCTGTTTATCTTCAGTCCAGTAATGATGTCCGACCGGTCATGACCGGTCGGACGTTTTCCTTTATACTCCAGTAGCCATGGCCGGCCGGTCATGACCGGTCGGCCTTATATAATTTTCCTCCAGCGACTGTGTCCGACCGGTCATGACCGGTCGGACATCTTCAATAGACCCCCAATGTACATGGCTGACCGGTCTGGACCGGTCAGGCTTCCTTGGTCGACCGGTCAGCCTTTTTTTCTTCTTGTTTTCTTCCTTTCTTTCTTCCACTTTCTTCCTTCTTTGCTTTCTCTCTTCTTTTCTTCTTTGGTCCTCAAGTAATCTCCATTAGAATAGTCCCAAATGAGCTCTTTATGTCTTCAATTGAGTAGAGTCCACTCTCAGTCCTATAATCACAAAACATGCATTGGATTAGCCTACAAACCATACAAACCTTGCACAATGAGTGATGAATTGGGGTTAGAATATGCACAATTAGGAGCTCAACACACCCCCCAACCAGCATTTTGCTAGTCCCGAGCAAAACATGCGTGAAACTAATCCCATTCTTCAAAACTCAACTCCCTTTCAGAAACCATCCTTCTATACATTCCAAGGTTCATAAGTATAAGATTCAGAAAGATTAGGTGTCAAAGGTTGGAACCGAAAATCCTCAAAACATAATAAGCATTTATATGAAATTCCCGCTGATTGGTTGATAAATAGAAGGACTTGAACAAATTCAACCTAGTGTGGGTAGTGAAAATTCATCCCACGAGTTTCTAGGATTATCTTCTTCATAGATCAACTAGACTATAGAACTCAAGGTACATAGAGCCACATCAAGCCAATGACAGGAATTTGTCTTACCGTCCTTCCGACGACTTTCACACTACGTCCCATTTCCGGCTTTGGTTACGGGTAGACCATCCCCCGGTTGGTAGTAGGTAGCCCTAATCGGAATTTTCCACCGTTTTTCCACATTCCCAATTTCATCCTTCCTTTTCCTTTTTCTTTTTTTTTTTAAATTAGATAGGATTTTTAAAAATCCATATCTTTCATTATTTTCCCATGGACAAGGATGGACAAAGTACCCCGGCCTGATTTCTCAATACCTTAATTCAAAGTCTAGCTAATCCATAAATCACATAATCCCTTCAACTCATGAAAATCGTGTAATATGAACTAGGTGTGGAAGTGTTCAGGTTTTCTATCAATCACAAAAATAGGGGAGTTCACATATAAAACCATTATGCTATGAGAGATTCCAGACATCCAGCCCCATACACTTCATATCTCCTCCTCTTATGCTCATATCAACTTGAATGCATAGAACCGGTGTTTTCCAAAAGAGTTTCGAATTTTTGAAAAATCAAAAAATTTTCACATAATTGCTTGAAATGTTGCAAAACGCTGGATTCATCCAAGCGATCCTACACCCCCAACCAAATCTTGCATTGTCCTCAATGTAAAAGATGTGCAATGAGAAAAACATGAAAGCAATTTGAAAATAAAAGGGAGCGAGGAATGATAGTACCTGAGAGAGTGAAAAGTGGAGATCTTCCTCATTCTAACAAACCTATGAAAAAGAAAATAAAGGCAGCAAAATCCTAATCCTAACTACTCTATACCTCCGTCAGACTAGGAGATCAATCATCCTGATACACAGGATCATTCAGAGGTATGGACATACCTTCTGAAGGGAATCTCTCAAAGAACGGCTTTAACCGCTGTCCATTTGCTTTGAAATGTTGCCGTTCCTCGGATTCAACAGCTCGACAGTCCCATATGGATAGACAGTTTGCACAATGTAGGGACCGGTCCATCGAGATCTAAGTTTTCCCGAAAATAGATGTAAGCGAGAATTATACATGAGGACTTTTTGGTTAATCGTGAATGTCTTGCGAAGAATATTCTTATCATGGAATATCTTCGTCTTGTCCTTGTAAATTCTTGCATTCTCATAAGCTTCATTCCGGATTTCTGCAAGTTCATTCAATTGTAGTTTGCGTAACGAGCTTGCCTTGTCAGAATTGAAATTCATCTTCTTAATAGCCCAATATGCCTTATGTTCCAACTCCACAGGCAAGTGACAAGCCTTCCCATAGACAAGTCTATAGGGAGACATTCCAATAGGGGTTTTAAAGGCAGTACGGTAAGCCCAAAGCGCCTCGTTAAGTCGAAGTGACCAATCCTTGCGATCGGGATTCACCGTTTTCTCTAAAATGTGTTTAATCTCCCTATTGGATATCTCAGCTTGTCCACTAGTTTGTGGGTGATAGGGAGTGCTCATATCACTTATGATGACTCGAGGCGTTCCAAACCGGGAAAGAATATTTTCTTTTAAAAATCGAATGACCGTTTTATGGTCATTATTCCGGTAAGGGATGGCCTCGACCCATTTGGAAACATAATCAATGGCAAGCAAGATGTATACATTTCCAAAAGAGGATGGGAATGGGCCTATGAAATCGATGCCCCAACAATAAAAAATTTCGATAATTAAGATGGGATTGAGTGGCATCATATTTCTACGGGATATTCCTCCTAGTTTTTTACAAGGTTCACATGCTTTGCAAAACTCATGTGTGTCTTTGAACATGGTGGGCCAATAAAACCCACATTGCAGGATTTTCGCTGTGGTCTTTTTAGCCGAAAAGTGGCCACCACATGCTTGAGAATGACAGAAGGAGATGATACTTTGTTGCTCATCATCTGGGACACATCTCCTTATGATTTGATCGGGACAGTACTTGAATAAGTATGGGTTGTCCCATAGAAATTTCCGCACCTCCGTGAAGAATCTATCCTTATCTTGCTTTTTCCAATATGTAGGAATTGCACCTGTAGCAAGATAGTTAGCAATGTCTGCATACCATGGCAATTGGGAAACAACAAAAAGTTGTTCATCCGGGAACATGTCATTGATTGCAGTCGTTTCAGGGGAATCAGTGAGGACAAGTCGAGAGAGGTGGTCAGCTACTACATTCTCTACTCCTTTCTTATCACGTATTTCTATGTCGAATTCTTGGAGTAGTAGGATCCATCTTAATAACCGTGGTTTAGCATCCTTCTTAGAGAGAAGATACTTAAGCGCGGCATGGTCAGTGAATACAATGATCTTGGATCCAATCAAGTAGGATCTAAACTTCTCCAAGGCAAAAACTACGGCTAAAAGTTTCTTTCAGTAGTGGTGTAGTTTGCCTGGGCTGAGTTTAGGGTTCTACTTGCATAGTAGATGACACATGGATTTTTATCTTTTCTCTGGCCTAACACGGCCACAATAGCATAGTCACTAGCATCGCACATAATCTCAAAAGGAAGGCTCCAATCAGGTGGTTGCATTATTGGGGCACATGTCAACATACCTTTAAGGGTGGTAAAGGCCTTTTGACATTCTTCATTCCACTCGAATGAATTTTCCTTTTGAAGTAGGTTACATAAAGGGCGAGAGAGTTGTTCGCTTCCCCAAGTGTAGGGTTGCGATGTAGTAATAAACTCGGTAAGACCGAGGTCGATCCACAGGGACTATGTAGGATCTCACAAATTCATCCACAAGTGTCTATTGAAGTCTACTAATCAGATTGTTGTATGAAGTTGATGTGAGTAACAAAAGCTAAATTAAATTGAAAGTAATTAATTGTAAGAGGGCACTAGGGTATCAAGGATCCACTTATAGCAATCCTTGATGTTCAATCCGCTGTGGTTTCTTATTCTCTCAACTAGAATCGACATTCCTGTCCGTCCAGTCGGATGATAAAACTGTTAAACCAAACAATCTGTAATGTGTAAGTTCTATGCATAAGATTCACTCAATCTAGGCTGAGCTGAGCATGCTCAATTGCATAGGTCATTCCCCTTTCCGATAGATCCAGTTCTCAATCATAACCATCCCCAAGTCCTCTCACAAGACAAGGTTAGATTAGGATTTGAACTAGATTCAAATCACCAGCACAGTCCTTACATATTCCAGAAAATCAATTAAAATAGAACTTTGGCCTGAGGTCCCTTTATGAAGAGCTTAGTACTAGAGCGCACTCCGATTCCTCGGATCATACAGGTCTATACCGTTGCAAACAAATTAAGAAGATAAGTAATTCATCCAAACATCCATGAGTCATCACAAGACTAAGAAAAATTACTTAAAAACTTGTATAAACTTCAAACCTTAGTTCATAATCATGAATTCCAAAACTAAAACCACTTAACTACGAATTAAAACATCTTGGATTCACTACAAGCTTCACCTCTTAGCCCTAGCTAAGAGGTTTAGCTGCTCATGATCCAAGGAAACATGAAACAACTACAAAAAGCATGAAAACAGCAAAGCAAACCAAAAGGAGTTATGAAACTCCAATCTTCACTTCCACAGCCTCCAACCTCGCTTGAACCCTTCCAGGATACCCTACGAATGATCCCTAGGTGTCCTCTTATAGTCTGGAGGCTCCACAATGTCGGAATAATCGGGAATTTGCGAAACTCTTACGCAGCGCAGAGAAAATCGGGAAGAAATTAGAAGTTTCTAAGTTCATACGCATGGCCGACCGGTCAAGACCGGTCGGCCTCAAGTGAAAACACTCCAGCAAACATCACCGACCGGTCATGACCGGTCGGGCCTATTCCTTCTTGGTCCAGCAAGCATGTCCGACCGGTCATGACCGGTCGGACGCCTTCAGCATTTTTCCAGCACCAATGACCGACCGGTCATGACCGGTCGGTCCCCTTCAGTAATGCCCAATATACATGGCTGACCGGTCACTGACCAAGTCTGGCTTCCTTGGCCGACCGGTCACGACCGGTCAGCTTCATTTTCTTCTTATTTTCTTCCTTTCTTTCGTCTGCTTTCTTCTCTTCTTTAGTTCTTTCTTTCTTTTCTTCTTTGGTCCTCAAACATTCTTCATCAGAATGATCCCGAGTGGGCTCTTTATGTCTTCAATTGAGTAGAGTCTACCCTCAATCCTGTAGTCACAAAACATGCATTGAATTAGCTTACAAACCATATAAACCTTGCACAATGAGTGATGAATTGGGGTTAGAATATACACAATTAAGAGCTCAACAAGAGTGAACTGAAATCCTTTATGAACCTTCTGTAAAATCCTGCATGTCCTAAAAAGGATCGTATATCTCGTATGCTTTTGGGTGGTGGAAGGTTAGAGATAAGATCAATTTTCGCCTTGTCCACCTCAATTCCATTTTGTGAAACGATGTGACCAAGTACAATTCCCTTTTGAACCATGAAGTGACACTTTTCCCAATTGAGCACAAGGTTCTTCTCTTCACATCTTTTTAGCACAGATTTCAAGTGCTCAAGGCACTCATCAAAGCTACAACCGAATACGGAAAAATCATCCGTGAAGACTTCGAGAATGGTCCCCACCATGTCAGAAAAGATGCTCATCATACAACGCTGAAAGGTGGCAGGGGCATTACATAGTCCAAACGGCATCCGTCGATAGGCGAAAGTGCCAAATGGACATGTGAATGTAGTCTTTTCTTGGTCTTCACGGGCAATTTCTATTTGGTTGTACCCTGAATAGCCATCAAGGAAGCAAAAGTGGGAATGACCCGCCAACCGTTCTAAAATTTGATCAACAAACGGTAGGGGGAAGTGGTCTTTCCTCGTGACAGTGTTTAGCTTCCTGTAGTCAATGCACATTCTCCAACCGGTAGTGACTTTAGTTGGTAAGAGTTCATTATTGGCATTGGCTACGATGGTTATTCCGGATTTCTTAGGCACCACTTGAGTTGGGCTCACCCATTGGCTATCGGATATTGGGTAAATGATACCTACATCCAATAGTTTCACCACCTCGGCCTTAACCACATCCTTCATGTTTGGATTTAGTCGTCTTTGTGGTTGCCGGGATGTCTTCGCATTTTCCTCAAGGTGTATGCGGTGAGTACAAATCAGTGAGTCTATGCCTTTGAGATCTGCAATTGACCATCCAATGGCACTCTTGTGCTCTAATAGAGTGGCTATTAGCCTGCTCTCCTATTCCTCATCCAAGTGGGAAGAAATCACCACTGGATATGTCTCATCTCGACCTAAATAAACATATTTAAGCTCACTTGGTAATGGTTTTAGGTCGAGTGTAGGTGCCTTGATGTTAGATGGGAGAGCCTTGTTTTCATTTACAGGTAAAGGTTCAATTGGGGCCCTCCATCTTTTATTGTCAAGTACTGGCATCATCTCTAGAATGGCATCCATCTCTTGTATTGTGTAATTATTTGTCTCATGAGAATGGGCCATACATGCCTCCAAAGGGTTGGAAAATAGTGATAAGGGGACTGTATCCTCCACGAATGATTCGATCATGTTTAATTCGTGGACATCATCATCAACTTCCCGTGGTTGTTTGCATAACTCAAATATGTTAAGCTCAAGGGTCATATTTCCAAAGGACATTTGTACAAGTCCATTTCTACAATTGATAATGGCGTTTGAGGTAACTAGAAACGGTCGTCCAAGTATGACGGGAATTTGAGTACCGGTGCCTATCACGGGATGTGTATCTAAGACAATAAAATCTACTGGGTAGTAGAATTTATCAACTTGGACTAGAACATCCTCTATCATTCCTCTCGGTATTCGGATGGATCTATCAGCAAGTTGGAGTGTGGTTTTAGTGGGTTTCAATTCACCTAACCCAAGTTGTTCATAGACCGAGTATGGAATGAGATTCACACTTGCCCCCAAGTCGAGTAGAGCCTGTTTAATCTGGTAGTCTCCTATGATGCATGAGATGGTTGGACTACCTGGATCCTTGTATTTTTGGGGCACCTCTTGTTTGATGATGGCGCTCAAATTCTCAGCCAAAAGAACTTTGTTGTGAACGTTATGTTTCCTTTTGACTGTACACAATTCCTTTAGAAATTTGGCATAAGATGGTATTTGTTTTATTGCATCCAACAGCGGGATGTTGATCTTCACCTGCTTGAAAACTTCCAGAATCTCCAGATTTTTATCTAAAGGTTTAGGTGAAATCAACCTTTGTGGAAATGGGGCAACCGGCTTGTATTGTCTTTCCGGTTCTTTCTCTTGTGGAGTATTGTTTGGGTTATCATCCTCTTTGAGAATTTTCGAATCCTTAGGCTTTGGAGCCTTCACCGGATTAGATTTGTCAATTTCTTTCCCACTTCTCAACGCGGTGATAGCTTGAACATGTTCCGTATGGTGAGAGGATGAGCTTGCATCTTGTATCTCATACTGGGTCCTTGGGTTAGGAAGAGTTTGAGCAGGAAGTGTGCCCTTCTCTCTACCACTAAGGTGAGCTTCAACTCTAGCCAGAGATGTTTTCAATTCATTAATGGCTTGGTTTGAATTTTGATTGAATTTCAATTGCTCTTGCATGAACCCATCTATTTTTAGAGAATTTGTCTTGTTATACTCATTCTGGACCGATACGAGTGCACCCAATATCTCTTCTAGTGATACTTTTGGAGTGTTGTTTGCATTTGCAGTGGGTCCATTCCTCCAACTGAAGTTGGGATGGTTCTTCCAATTAGGATTAAACGTGTTTGAGTTTGGAGCACCATATTGCTGCTTGATAACTGTTTATGGCATTTGTTTGTTCTTGTAAGATGCCTTGGACTGCTGAAATTGTGGGACAATCTGGTGTAGCATGTTGATTTCCAGCACAAATTCCACAAACAGTTTCAACGTCAGTGGAGTTGATTGTTTCTCCTTTCCTTAATTCCATGGCTTCGACCTTTCTTGTGAGGCTAGCCAACCGTGCACTTATGCTATCTTCTTCTGATAAGACATACATTCCTCCCTTTTCCTTTTGTTGGCCAGTCTTGGAACTTGTTGGTTTAGATGTGTCCCAAGACTATGCACTCTCAGCCAATTCTTCCAAATAATCCCATGCTTCATCAGCTTCCTTATTCATGAACTCTCCATTACACATCATCTCTACAAATTGGCGCATGGATGAAGTCAGTCCTTCATAGAAAAAACTTATAATCCGCCAAATTTCATAGCCATGATGTGGGCATGTGTTTAATAGGTCCTTAAACCTCTCCCAACATTGGGAAAAGTTTCCTCTTCCTTTTGGGCAAAGTTCATGATAAGGCGCTTAAGCATGTTCGTTTTGTGAGTAGGGAAGAATTTTTTAATAAATTCTCTGTGCATATCAGTCCATGAACCAATTGATCTTGGCCTCAATGCATAAAGCCAACCCTTGGCTTTATCCTTAAGAGTGAAAGGGAAGAATTTAAGTCTTACTACATCTTCAGTCACATTTGCAAAGTGCATGGTGGTGATTACCTCATCAAACTCCCTAAGGTATTGATAGGCACTTTCACTGTCTAAACCATGGAATTTAGGGAGAAGATTGATCACTCCCGGTTTCAAATCCACATTCCCTGCATTTTATGGAAAAATTATGCATGAGGGAGTGCTCGTTCTTGCAGGTTGCAAGAAATCACGTAAAGTCCTTGGTCGGGGAACATCCTCAACCACATTCTCCCCTGTTTCAGTTTGATTTTGGATCGGGTTAGGTTGATTTGTAGCCATATTTTCAGATAAAATTGGAGAATCTAGCTGTCTCCTAGCACGTGGCTCTCTATCAATTCCTTCTACTAACCCCCCTTCACTTATGAGTCGGTTATTGGAATCCCGAGCCCAATGTGGCATGCAAAACCAAAAATAAGAAACAAAAAGAAAGAAGAATTTTTCCTCCCTTTTCTTTACTCTTCTCTAAGACCGAAGCACAAGGTGTCTTGTAATGGCTAGGCCAGAAGCAAGGATAGAGACCGATTTCTCGTGGTCAATAGGGGTTCAGAGAACTCCCCACCCACTCTTTGAATCTTTCGAGAAAAAGTGCAGAAAAAGGAAAAAGAGGAGTAGAGATGAGAAAAGAAATCTCTGAGCACAAGGTGATCCAAGGCGGCTGAGCCGACCAATAGGAATCCAGGTGGCAAAAAGGCCGACCTTTTAGAGATCCAAAAGGAATCTCCGCCCACTCTACAAGAGATGAATAGGAATGAATAGGAGAAGGAGAAGAGTAAGGTTTTAGAAGGATAGAACCTGATTCGTACTTGAAATCCTTGAATCTTCTTCAGCTTCCTAGAAATCCCTGAAAAGAAAAATCAAATAAACAAATTAAGTTAGTCTAAAAATCTAAAAAAAATTCTTAAATAGATACTAATTTCAGAAATTTGTGAAAACCGTCAAGATCCACGGCAACGGCGCCAAAAACTTGTTCGCTTCCCCAAGTGTAGGGTTGCAATGTAGTAATAAACTCGGTAAGACCGAGGTCGATCCACAGGGACTTATGTAGGATCTCACAAACTCATCCACAAGTGTCTATTGAAATCTACTAATCAAATTGTTGTATGAAATTGATGTGAGTAACAAAAGCTGAATTAAATCGAGAGTAATTAATTATAAGAAGGCACTAGGGGTTCAGAGGATCCACTTGTAGCAATCCTTGATGTTCAATCCGCTATGGTTTCTTATTCTCTTAACTAGAATCGACATTCCTGTCTATCTAGTCAGATGATAGAGCTGTTAAACCAAACATTCTGTAATATGTAAGTTCTATGCATAAGATTCAGTCAATGTAGGCCGAGCTGAGCATGCTCAATTGCATAGGTCATTCCCCTTTCCTATAAGTCCAATTCTCAATCATAACCATCCTCAAGTCCTCTCACAAGACAAGGCTAGATCAGGATTTGAACTGGATTCAAATCACATGCACAGTCATTACATATTCCAGAAAATCAACAAAAATAGAACTTTGGCATGAAGTCCCTTTATGAAGAGCTTAGTACTAGAGCGCACTCCAATTCCTCAGATCATACAGGTCTAGACCGTTGCAAACGAATTAAGAAGCTAAGTAATTCATCCAAACATCCATGAGTCATCACAAGACTAAGAAAAATTACTTAAAAACTTGTATAAACTTCAAACCTTAGTTCATAATCATGAATTCCAAACTGAAAACCACTTAACTACGAATTAAAACATCTTGGATTCACTACAAGCTTCACCTCTTAGCCCTAGCTAAGAGGTTTAGCTGCTCATGATCCAAGGAAACATGAAACAACTACAAAAAGCATGAAAAATAGCAAAGCAAACCAAAAGGAGTTGTGAAACTCCCATCTCCACTTCCACAGTCTCCAACCTCGCTTGAACCCTTCTAGGATGCCCTAGGAACAATCCCTAGGTGTCTTTTTATAGTCTGGAGGCTCCCCAACTTCGGAAGAATCGAGAACTTGCGTAACACTTACGCAGCGCAGAGAATTTCGGGCTGAAATTAGAAATTTTTAAGTCTTCACGCATAGCCGACCGGTCATGACGGTCGGCCTCAATAAGCAATCACTCCAGCAAGTATGCCCGACCGGTCAAGATCGGTCGGGCCTGTTATCTTCAGTCCAGCAATGATGTCCGACCGGTCATGACCGGTCGGACGTTTTCCTTTATACTCCAGCAGCCATGGCCGGTCCGGTCATGACCGGTCGGCCTTATATAATTTTCCTCCAGCGACTGTGTCCGACCGGTCATTGACCAGTCGGACTCTTCAGCAGACCCCCAATGTACATGGCTGACCGGTCTGGACCGGTCAGGCTTCCTTGGCCGACCGGTCACGACCGGTCAGCCTTTTTTTCTTCTTGTTTTCTTCCTTTCTTTCTTCCACTTTCTTCCTTCTTTGCTTTCTCTCTTCTTTTCTTCTTTGGTCCTCAAGTAATCTCATTAGAATAGTCCCAAATGAGCTCTTTATGTCTTCAATTGAGTAGAGTCCACTCTCAGTCCTGTAATCACAAAACATGCATTGGATTAGCCTACAAACCATACAAACCTTGCACAATGAGTGATGAATTGGGGTTAGAATATGCACAATTAGGAGCTCAACACATCCGACGACTTTCACACTACGTCCCATTTCCGGCTTTAGTTACGGGTAGACCATCCCCCGGTTGGTAGTAGGTAGCCCTAATCGGAATTTCCACCATTTTTCCATCATTCCCAATTTCATCCTTCCTTTCCTTTTTCTTTTATATTAGATAGGATTTTTAGAAATCCATATCTTTCGTTATTTTCCCATGGACAAGGATGGACAAAGGACCCCGGCTTGGTTTCTCAATACCTTCAATCACGGTCTAGTTAATCCACAAATCACATAATCCTTTCAAATCATGAAAATCGTGTAATGTGAACTAGGTGCAAAAGGTGTTCAATTTTCTATCAATCATAAAAATAGGTGAATTCACATATAAAACCATTATATTAAGAGAAGTTCAAAGCTTGCAACATCCCTCACTTCGTATCTCCTCTTCTTATACTCATGCTGTCTCAAATGTATAGAATCAATATTTTCCAAAAGAGTTTCAAATTTTAGAAAAATCAAAAAATTTCTACATCTTTGCTCGAAATGTCACAAAAGCTGGCAGATTCATCATCTAGCAGATTCATCATCTAAGGAATCTCTCACCCCCCAACCAAAACTCTACATTGTCCTCAATGTAATAAGATATGCAATATGTAAGACATGAGAGCAATGACATAAAACAAAGGAGAGTGAGAAAGAGAGATATCACCTGAAGCATATATTTCATGGCAAAAGTAGCTTTTGGAGATGGATTACTTCACAACTAAATCAACTATCAAAGCAAATCCTAATGGGAAAGCATTCTAGCAAATCATCCTCTGTCAGACTAGGAGGTTAATCCCAACAACTCATCCAAAAGCATAAAGTTAAGCAGAATCATTAGATGGATCAAAAGGTTTCGCAGTAACGTCATCCAATATCCTGCTTTACAATAAACATGTGTGTGAGTAATCGAGATACGCCACTTAAAATCCCAAAAAGGAATTTCAGCGGGTTCCTTATTGTTTTCACCACATGTATAAGAGGAGACATCATCATATTTATCAGAAAAAATATGTCTCCATTCAGATTTTCCTGGGCATTGATATTGCAAGTAAGGATCATCCCAGGGTTGGTGGATTTCGGTATGCATGATCTACAAAGGTGTGGAAATATGAATTGATTTCTCAGCCCAACAAGGTGTTGTTTCCACATCCTTCTCTCGGCTAGTGTCATATGCCGATACCGACTCAAAAAGTGCGACCATATCCCTTATCATATTATCGTTCTCATCAAGGGAGTGAGTCACTTCTTCGTCTAAGGGACCGAGTAAAAAGGTGAGAGGAACTCATCTTCCACGATAGAATTGATCATGTTTATTTCGTGGACCTCCTCATCCTCATCCTCTTGTTGGTTGTCAATATTAAAAGCATTCAACTCAATCGTCATATTGCCAAAAGACATTTGGATGACCCCACTCCTACAATTGATGATAGCATTTGACGTAGCTAGGAATGGACGGCCAAGTATGACAGGAATTTGAGGGCCAATATTAACCGTGGGTCGCGTGTCCAAGACAATAAAGTCGACTGGGTAGTAAACTTTGTCAACTTGGACAAGAACGTCCTCAATCACCCCTCTCGGAATACGAATCGATCAGTTCAGTAAGTTGTAATGTGGTTTTGGTGTGTTTTAATTCACCTAAACCCAATTGTTCATAGACCGAAAAGGGAATTAAATTTACACTTGCCCCTAGATCGAGTAAAGCATGTTTCACCCGGTAGTCTCCAATCACACAAGATATTGTTGGACAACCGGGATCTTTGTATTTCTTGGGCATCCCGTGGTTGATAATGGCACTACATTCTCTGTCAAAAATGCCTTCTTTTGCACATGTATTTTCTTTTAACCGTGCAAAGGTCTTTTAAAAATTTTGCATATGACGGTATTTGTTTAATGGCATCCAACAATGGGATGTTGATTTTGACTTGCTTGAAAACCTCCAAAAATTTCTGATATTTATCTTGAGGTTTGATTGGAATCAAGCGTTGGGGGAATGGAGCAACAGGCCTATATTCTTTCAATGGCTCTGTTTCATTCATGGGGGTGCTAGGTCCATCATCCTCTTTGGAAGATACCGATCATTAGGCGGTAAAACCTTCACCGGATCAGATTTTTCAATAATTTTCCCACTTCTAAGAGTGGTGATGGCCTTAGCATGTTCCATGTGTTGGTTAGAAGAACTAGGCACGCTTATTTCGCATTGTGTTTTTGGATTTGGTATGGGTTGGGCTGAAAGAATCCTTCCCTTGCGTTTAAGCGAGCCTTGATTTCCTCTACCGAAGCTTTAAGCTCAAGCATTATCGTATGGTTGGATTGATTTATTTGAGCTTGACCTTCCATGAATGCTTTCAAAGTATCCTCTATAGGCATTTGAGGCGGGGCCATTTGCATTGGGGGCCTCCTTTGAGGATTATTTTGATTAGCCGTGTTTCCATTCGCCCAATTGAAGTTTGGGTTGTTTCTCCAGCTAGAATTGTTCGTGTTTGAATTTAGAGTACTAAAAGGTCGTTGATAACTATTTAAGGCATTTGATTGTTCAAAAAAAGTTCTCGAAACGCATAGATTGTTGGGC
>PVNU02003713.1:0-71962 GCA_003013855.2 Liriodendron chinense | reverse complement strand
GGCACTAAAACCCTAAACCCACAACCTAAACCTATAACCCAAAACCCTATTCCTAACCATAAAGCCTAACCTAACCCTAAACCCTAAACCTAAGCCTAACCTAAACCTAAAACCTACACCTAACCCCCTAACCCCAACCCAAAAGCTATGCTAAACCTAAACCTAAAACCCTAAATCTAAACCCCAACCCTAAAACCTAAACCTACCTAAACCTCAACCCTAAACTCTAAACCTAAACCTAAAACCTAAGACCTAAAATTAAACCATAAATCTAACCCTAAACCTAATCCTAAACCTAAATTCGAAACCTAAACCTTAAACCCTGTTGGGGTCCCAAAGTCAGTACCCTTTAAAACAATCAATTGGGCACGCTTCGGGAAACCCACAAGCACTATCTGACGCACCCAAATACCCAGATTTGCAAAGGATCCAGTACTAGCCATTTTCCTTCGGTGGGCCCCACGGATCACCGTGATCAAATCGCCCAGAATCAAGCAGACACATTCTTCATGAATTATGATAAGCATTGCATGGCGATTCACCAAGAAACGGCCCCACAAGCCTCTTTTCGCAAAACCCAATTTTGCAACACACGGTACGTCAACGCATCCATTTATTCATCCAACGCACCCTTAATTCATGAAAATTCAAGAAGGTTTAGGATGTTTTTTTACCTCTGACGCATCCAAAAAATGCTTGACGCACCCTAAAAATACCTTCGACGCGTCCATAATTCAGAAAATACGGAACTGCAATTTCATGCATTGGACCGCAACGCACCCTAAAAATGCCCAAAGCGCCAAAAAATAGCCCACGCACCCATAAAATCACCAAGGACCAGCGTTGTATTTTTTGGATGCATTGTACCTCAACGCACCCAAAAATAGCTCGACCGCACCCGTAAAATCAGCACATCTCAAATCCCATTTCGGGTGCGTCAGAGGCGTCCATTTAAGGGTGCGTCGAGGGATATTTGGGGTGCGTCATACGTGGCAGGTCCTCATTGGTCACTGTCCGTATTCTCGGCTATAAATACCCCCCCACTGTTCATTTAGACAGATTGGGACAGATTAAGAGAGAGAGAGAGCCTTATCCCCCTGCTATCTGGGATTTGTCGCCGGAAACCCTCGCCGAATCCCTTTCCGACAGCCGAAAACTTTCCTTCCCGGTGACCGGAATTCTTTTTTCGATCGCCGGCATCTTCCACCAGAAGGTCACTCTGACCAACACCACCGCAGGTCCGATTATAAAAATCATAAGTGTGAGCACGCACCCGAAAATCTTGACGCACCCCAAATTCAACATAATCAGATATGTATTTTCAGGGTGCATTGGACTCCCACGCACCTGAAAATAGCTCGACACATCCAAAAATTCAACAAAGGAGACTTGTATTTTTAGGGTGCATTGGACTCCCACGCACCCGAAAATAGCTTGACGCACCGAAATTCAACAAAAAGCAGATTTGTATTTTCAGGGTGCATTGGACCCCACGCACCTGAAAATACCCCACGCATCCGTAAAACAACATAATTTAGACATGTATTTTCAAGGTGCGTTGGACTCCCCCGCACCCATAAATTATGTCCACGAACCCAAAAAATCAGCCAATTTCAGAACATGTTCATGGGCACCGGACTCAATTTTAAGTGTTTTCAAGTGCCACTTGAGCCTATTTTGGGTATTTCCAATTTCCGCGTTCCGATGAAATGGAATGGTCAAATGGACGTTTTAGAGATCTCTAAATGAGCAAAGTGCATCTTCAAGTTCAATCTGATTCGACACTATGAACGAAATGACTTCTCGAAAGAGGACCCGCCAGCATCCAAACTATGCAAACATGTCATCATTTATATTTACTGTAAAGATGTGATCCGATTTGAGTCGAAAGCTAGACAAACGGACTATGGTTATCACGATAAACCATACCAAAGAGTTTCAATTCACTACAAAAATTGTTATGAACTGCCACAACACAACAGTCGATGCCCTACCCCATTAAAACGGCATCCGTCGGTTGGGCTACGCAGGTATACACAACTGCAGAGTGGACTTCCCGAGTCACCTGTCCATACATTGATAGGCGCAGGCCCAGTCGTCCTTCTCATCATAAACCCTGATAGTCTCAGCCCGGATCTCCGGCCAAAACATGGGACATAGACATCTGACTAATACAAAGATCGTTCGGTCCATAACAAAACAAATACAGGTCTCTATACCATAACTCTCAGACCATAGTCCCTGCTGACTAGTCTTTTGCCTTTTAATCAAGGGTCATCGATCATTCGATGTAATTAAGGGCTCGTGCCAGATCACGGCCTGGAATGTACAAGATCTCAGGATCTCTGGAAATAAAATTCGCCTTGCGATATCTCTCCTTGTGTACTTTTGTGAATGCTTGTGATTGTTTATAATTGTTCCATTATTCAAAACCCCAGAGCAACAAAATACCACATTTCAAAAAATGTCCTTTTGGAGTTCATTTTTCTAGTTCTAACAAAACTAGCGACTCTGCTGGGGAATCGAACCTAGAACCTCTGGTTATATTTGAATATGGAAACGCTCTAAGATCAATTACTCACGAACATGAATTTACAAATAGGAAAGTTACCACGCGAGGCATAATGTTTCGGCGCCCTCCGCCCAAACTGGCGACTCTCAACGGGAACGTTCTTCCCTTCATCTTTAAGGCAATAGACTAAATCAAGGGTTTTCAAAGCCACAAACTTCCACAACTACACGTATTTGTCTCCTTCTTCTTTTGCTTATTTTTCGGTTTATACACTGCGATCGATGGCTCATACTCCCGACCGCACTTGTGAACTGTTCTAAAGATTTTTATGACACCGCAGAATTAGTAAGATAGTAACGCAGACAGAAGAGATGGCATGCTCGATGACAAGTTCGTGCACCTTCCTTGCCAACGGAGGTTTCAACTTCCCTCATTTCACCGCAATCGCAACTGCTAGCCCAGGCTCAGAATGGCAGTTGGTTGAGACCCGGAGACAGAAGAAAGAACAGAAGAAAGTTGCCATCCTAGCTGCATATAGAAAGGCGAACGTTGCGAGATCTCGCCCCGTGCTCAGAAACAGTGGCAGCCAAAGCAGGGGTAGAAGATCCCTATCGATGGCCAGGTCATATTAACCAAACCCGCAGTACCTAAAATGACAGCTGACCAATTTTCGCCGTTGTCCAAGGTCGCCCGCACCTCTCGGAAACCTATCAGGTCCCCACATGTGAAAAAGTCGAGCCCATGACGACGCTTGAATCGAAGCAGAGGTCACCTCAGGAAATCCCGTTGGCGCAAGTGGTGATGGTCCAAATAGCTGAAGGAGAAGAAGAAGGACCATATGAAGCAGAAGAATTGCCTCCACTACAAGATCAGATCGATAGATTGGTAGAGGCTAACCGCGAGACAAATGATCGGATGAGGGCTATTCAGGAAGCCTTGGCCACCCTAATAGCACAGAATGCCACCAGAAGTATCGCGCCACCCACCCGTCAGTCGGCAGAGGAATCCCAAGGGCAGCAGAAGGCCCGGCTGAGCCTGAACCGCCCGTCCAACTCAGGGTCACGCCAATAGAGCGTATCACGTATCGCGAGAAGAGTTATCCCAGACGATAGCCCACATGATGCAGCAAAAAAAGAAAGAAAGAGGGGCAGCTATAAATATCGGGTCCCGTACCCGCCAGAGGTGGAAGAGGGCCGTTCCCAGCCAATTTCAGATGCCCAGACTTCGGAAAGTTCGATGGAAGAGGATCGCCAGAAGAGCACATCACCCACTTCTTGACTACGTTAGGAAATTGGTCCGCGGTCCCGCAGTATTGCATGCGGTTATTCGGATCTACCCTGACAGGGAGGCCTTTCAATGGTACATGTCGCTACCACCCCCCCACCGGCTCTATAAGGACATGGGAGCAAATGCAGACGCTTTCATCTCTAAATTCTTCGCAACCGAGAGAGAGATCTCATTGACGGACCTAGCATTGGTCAGACAGAGGAATGCTGAACCAGTCGAGAAATTCATTGACCGATGGGGAACTACAACGGCTCAATGTCGTGAACTGCCCAGTGAAGGCGAGCAGATGAAGTGTGCCTAAGAGCTCTAGACCCCATGATCTCGTACGGACTGTCAGGTAACACCTTCAACTCCTTTCGCGAACTAGCAACGAAAGCCCATCTGGTGGAAGAACGCTTCCCCGGGTAAACTTCAGACCCGAGAGACAGAAGAGAGAGACAGGAAGAGTGGTAGAAACCCACCAGGTCGACAAGGTCAAGGAACAGAAAGATCGAAAACGTCCCGCTGCCGATCATAGGCCAGAAATGAAGACAGCAGTCACACAAGACAAGGGTAAAAGACCCTATGTACCTAAACGCATATCGATAGCCGAAAGAGAAAGGGCTAATGGCCCATATACATTCGATATGGCCGATCTAGTCCCGATCATGGAACAATTGGTCGAGGAAGGCTTAATGCGTTTACCGGAGCCCGTCCGTCCCCATGAAGTTGAACGAGTAAACGATCCCAAATATTACAAATATCACCAATGTGTTAGCCACAAGACAGAAGATTGCTTCTCCTTGAAAGGAAGGATACAAGGGTTGATCAATCAAGGGGTTATCAATATGAAGGTACCCGAGACAGCAAGGGAGATAGCTGGGACAATTTCAGCAATCCAAATAGAAGGTAGCATTCACCTAACGACTTCATTCCCTGAGCCAAAGGAACCATGGACTCTAGTCAGTAGCAAGAAAAGACTCGAGAACAGACGAGGCTCGTTAACCAAAGAGGGAACAGGGGGAGGAAGGAGAGAAATATTACAAAGCGACCTGTTGATGAGCATGGCATATTGCGAAATGATGTCATTCACCGAACAAGTACCCGGCCGAAGAAACCCCACAAGCGGTCGAGGGAGAAGTTAACGCGGTCATCTTACGATCAGGAAGGCAAATGCCTGACCGTACCCCTCCGAGACCAGACGACCCAATGCAAGAAGATGGTGTCCACGACAAGCCGCAAGGGAGACCTCACGTGCAAAAGTTGAAAGAGAAAGTTGGTGAAGCCACGACTCAGCCAAGCCCAGACCAGTAGTATATGATGTTGTGTCGCACTTACGGAAGGTTCCCGCCCGGCTAAGTATATACGATGCTCTGTCTCTCTCGAAAGTGTATAGAGAAATGTTAATCAATGCCTTACTTGACAGTGAGGTCAGGGAGGTCATGATGATAGAAATAGAAGAAGAAATGAATAACGTAGACAAATTCTGGGAGGGGTACATGCCAGTGTCATAAGTCATGCATGTCAACCACCCTGCGACAATCACTTTCTCAGAAGAAGACTGCACGACCGAATTAATAGACCACACAATCGCCCGTTGATGGTCACAGGAACAATCAGGGACACCGAGATCAAGAGGTGCATGTTGGACGATGGGTCTGCCGTGAATATTATGCCATTGAAGACATTACAGAAGCTGGGTTATAGGCAATCGGCACTACGCCCGAGTCTCATGATGATTCAAGGGTTCAATCAAGACAGTCAACGCATACTGGGATCAATCACGGTGATGTTAGAGATCGAAGAATTGACGACAAAAGTAACGTGTCAGGTGATCGACGCAGTGACAACATACAACCTCCTTTTAGGAAGGCTCTGGCTCCATCAGAATCGAAAATCCCTTCGACATATCACCAATGTTTCAAGTATAACAGAGATGGTGTCCAATACAGGATAGCAGCAGATCCGAGTCATACACGATAGCTGAGTCATTTTTGGCTGATGCGAAATATTATGACCCGTCCGAAAGCGATAAAACCAGCAAAAAGTCCGACATAAGGAAGAAAGGACAAGGGGCAGAACCTCGAGTTGAGAAGTGCGTACAAGAAGGTAAACCTCAGCTCATCACCCAGGGAAGATCCCGATGTCAGCAAAAAAACCAACCTCAGCCGATCACGAAGAAATTCTATGTGGTACCGCAGCATCTGCGTCAACCAGGGCAGTCTGTGTTAAAACTGATTTCAGATCAACACATGAGTGTACTCAAATCCAGCTTCAATATGCCTATACCCAAGATAAGAAGAACCAAGCCATTTCCAAAAGCTCCAAGCCATTCATCGTGCCGTCAAGAGATGCCACCTAGAAAGATATCAAGTTCCACTCAGGCCAAGCCAGCCAGTACCATCAGAAGGGAAAGAAGAAGAAGAGGGTCTGCCCAATCTCGACCAATAGAAGAAAGAGATATAGCAAAGCTAGCCGGAGATTATGAGGAATATGGGATTCTTCAGTCAAGGCTCAGACACAAAGAAAAGACTGCTAGCTCCATTTGAAGAATATGAGCAATATACAGAAACGGAGAAGGTCTGGGAGCGAAGGCAAGCATAAACATGGCAACCATTGGCCCGGTAAAGGAATCCAGTTGTAAGATTCTATCGACATAATCCAGCCAAGTGTCACACACCCGTGCAACTAGAAGACGGTGGACAACCGACGGTTGATGAACTCGAAGAGGTGAATTTGGGCACCATCGAAGAACCCAGGAATACATATTTGACCAAGAACGTCCCAGAAAATGAAAGAGAGAAATACATACAGTTATTAAGGAGAATAAAGACATCTTTGCCTGGACATATTCAGAAATGCCCGGGCTCAGTCCGGCAATCGCCATGCACAAGCTAAGTATCATGAAGGAAAAGAAGCCAGTGAAGCAACCACAACGACGGTTTCATCCTGATGTTATACCTAAGATTGAAGAAGAAATCAAGAACTAATTCAGGCCGGATTCGTTCGAGAGGTGAAGTACCCCTGATGGATTTCAAACATTGTGTCAGTCAAGAAGAAGAGCGGGCAGATCCGAGTTTGCGTTGACTTCCGGAATCTTAATGAAGCCTGCCCGAAAGATGATTTTCCTTTGCCAATTCCAGAATTTGATTGACAGCACAACGAGATATGCGGTAATGTCCTTCATGGACGGGTATTCGGGATACAATCAGATTCGCATGGCCCCGGAAGATGAAGAAGCTACGGCCTTCCGTACAACCCTCGGCATCTACTATTATCGCGTAGCCCTTCGGATTAAAAAATGCAGGGGCAACATACCAGCGCGCAATGCACGTTATATTTCAGGATATGATGCATAAACATGTCGAATGCTATGTAGATGATCTAGTCGTAAGGTTGGCCAATCATGAGCAGCACAGAGAGCACCTAAAACCCTAAACCCTAAACCTAAACCCTAAACCCTAAACCCTAAACCCTAAACCCTAACCACCCTAAACCCTAAAACGCTAAACCCTAAACCCTAAACCCTAACCCTAAACCCTAAACCCTAACCCTAAACCCTAAACCCTAACCCTAAACCCCTAACCCCTAAAACCCTAAACCCTAAACCCTAAACCCTAAACCCTAAACCCTAAACCCTAAACCCTAAACCCCTAAACCCTAAACCCCTAAACCCTAAACCCTAAACCCTAAACCCTAAAACCCTAAACCCTAAACCCTAAACCCTAAACCCTAAACCCTAAACCCTAAACCCTAAAACCCTAAAACCCTAAAACCCTAAACCCTAAACCCTAAACCCTAAACCCTAAACCCTAAACCCTAAACCCTAAACCCTAAACCCTAAACCCTAAACCCTAAACCCTAAACCCTAAACCCTAAACCCTTAAGCTGGAATTAACCCTAAACCCTAAACCCTAAACCCTAAACCCTAAACCCTAAAACCCTAAACCCTAAAACCCTAAAACCCTAAACCCTAAAACCCTAAACCCCTAAACCCTAAAACCCTAAACCTAAACCCTAAAACCCTAAAACCCTAAACCCTAAACCCTAAACCCTAAAGTGTCTAACCCTAAACCCTAAACCCTAAACCCTAAACCCTAAAACCTAAAACCCTAAACCCTAAACCCTAAACCCTAAACCCTAAAACCCTAAACCCAAAACCCTAAACCCTAAAACCCTAAACCCTAAACCCTAAACCTAAACCCTAAAAACCCTAAACCCTAAACCCTAAACCCTAAACCCTAAACCTTAAGCCCCTTAAACCCTAAGCCCGTAAACCCTAACCCTAAACCCTAAACCCTTAAGCCCTTAAACCCTAAACCCTAACCCTAAAAACCCTAAAAAAACCCCAAACCCCAAACCCTAAACCCTAAACCCTAAAAAAACCCTAAACCCTAAACCCTAAAAAACCCTAAACCCTAAACCAAAAAAAAAAAAAAAGATAAAAAAAAAAAAACCCTAAACCCTAAACCCTAAACATAAACCTAAACCTAAACCTAAACCTAAACCTTGAACCCTAAGACTCTAAACCTAAACCTAAACCTAAACCCTAAACCTAAACCAAAACCTAAACCTAAACCTAAACCTAAACCTAAACCCTAAACCTAAACCTAAACCTTAAACCTAAACCTAAACCTAAACCTAAACCCTAAACCCTAAACTCTAAAACCTAAACCTAAAACTTAAACCTTCCAAATGGCTGACTTAAAGTCATCTAAGAAATCAATCTTGAAGTTCTGCTTGTACCATGAATAGTCTCGCAAAGTAGAAATCCGAAGGTGAGGAGAGCTTCTCGATGTTGCCATTTGGTGTTTTCGAAGGATCCGCGCAGAAATGCTTATAGATGGTAGATAACAGCAGGATGATGCATGCGTAGATTATTTACCCCCGCTTTTCTAGTGTCGTTGTGCCTTCAGGATTCTGGGCAACTAAAACCCTAAACCCAAAACCTAAACCTATAACCCAAAACCCTATTCCTAACCATAAAGCCTAACCTAACCCTAAACCCTAAACCTAAGCCTAAACCTAAACCTAAAACCTAAACCTAAACCCTAAACCCCAAACCCAAAAGCTAATGCTAAACCTAAACCTAAAACCCTAAATCTAAACCCCAAACCCTAAAACCTAAACCTAAACCTAAAACCTCAACCCTAAACTCTAAACCTAAACCTAAAACCTAAGACCTAAAATTAAACCATAAATCTAAACCCTAAACCTAATCCTAAACCTAAATTCGAAACCTAAACCTTAAACCCTGTTGGGGTCCCAAAAGTCAGTACCCTTAAAACAAATCAATTGGGCACGTGCTTCGGGAAAATCCCACAAAGCACTATCTGACGCACCCAAATACCCAGATTTGCAAAGGATCCAGTACTTAGCCATTTTCTTCGGTGGGCCCCACGGATCACCGTGATCAAAATCGCCCAGAATCAAGCAGACACATTCTTCATGAATTATGATAAGCATTGCATGGCGATTCACCAAGAAACGGGCCCCACAAGCCCTCTGTTTCGCAAAACCCAATTTTGCAACACACGGGTACGTCAAGCGCATCCATTTATTCAGTCCAACGCACCCTTAAATTCATGAAAATTCAAGAAGTGTTTCAGGATGTTTTTTTACCTCTGACGCATCCAAAAAATGCTTGACGCACCCTAAAAATACCTTCGACGCGTCCATAAATTCAGAAAATACGGAACTGCAATTTCAGGGTGCATTGGACCGCAACGCACCCTAAAAATGCCCAAAGCGCCAAAAAATAGCCCAACGCACCCATAAAATCACCAAGGACCAGCGTTGTATTTTTTGGATGCATTGTACCTCAACGCACCCAAAAATAGCTCGACGCACCCGTAAAATCAGCACATCTCAAAATCCCATTTCGGGGTGCGTCAGAGGCGTCCATTTAAGGGTGCGTCGAGGGATATTTGGGGTGCGTCATACGTGGCAGGTCCTCATTGGTCACTGTCCGGTATTCTCGGCTATAAATACCCCTCCCACTGTTCATTTAGACAGATTGGGACAGATTAAGAGAGAGAGAGAGCCATTATCCCCTGAGTATCTGGGATTTGTCGCCGGAAACCCTCGCCGGAATCCCTTTCCGACAGCCGAAAAACTTTCCCGGTGACCGGAATTCTTTTTCGATCGCCGGCATCTTCCACCAGAAGGTCACTCTGACCAACACCACCGCAGGTCCGGATTATAAAAAATCATAAGTGTGAGCACGCACCCGAAAATAGCTTGACGCACCCGAAAATTCAACATAATTCAGATATGTATTTTCAGGGTGCATTGGACTCCCACGCACCTGAAAATAGCTCGACACATCCAAAAATTCAACAAAAGGAGACTTGTATTTTTAGGGTGCATTGGACTCCCACGCACCCGAAAATAGCTTGACGCACCCGAAAATTCAACAAAAAGCAGATTTGTATTTTCAGGGTGCATTGGACCCCAACGCACCTGAAAATTACCCCACGCATCCGTAAAATCAACATAATTTAGACATGTATTTTCAAGGTGCGTTGGACTCCCCACGCACCCATAAATTATGTCCCACGAACCCAAAAAATCAGCCAATTTCAGAACATGTTCATGGGTGCACCGGACTCAATTTTAAGTGTTTTCAAGTGCCACTTGAGCCTATTTTGGGTATTTCCAGCGTTCCGGATGAAATGGAATGGTCAAATGGACGTTTTAGGATCTCTAAATGAGCAGAATTGTGCATCTTCAAAGTTCAATCTGATTCGACACGATGAACGAAATGACTTCTCGAAAGAGACGCCGCCAGCATCCAGAACTATGCAAACATGTCATCATTTATATTTACTGTAAAGATGTGATCCGATTTGAGTCGAAAGCTAGACAAACGGGACTATGGTTATCACGATAAACCATACCAAAGAGTTTCAATTCACTACAAAATAATTGTTATGAACTGCCACAACACAACAGTCGATGCCCTACCCATTAAAAACGGCATCCGTCGGTTGGGCTACGCAGGTATACACAACTGCAGAGTGGACTTCCCGAGGTCACCTGTCCATACATTGATAGGCGCAGGCCCAGAGTCGTCCTTCTCAGTCATAAACCCTGATAGTCTCAGCCCGGATCTCCGGCCAAAACATGGGACATAGACATCTGACTAATACAAAGATCGTTCGGTCCATAACAAAACAAATACAGGTCTCTATGACCATAAACTCTCAGACCATAGTCCCTGCTGACTAGTCTTTTGCCTTTTAATCAAGGGTCATCGATCATTCGATGTAATTAAGGGCTCGTGCCAGATCACGGCCTGGAATGTACAAGATCTCAGGATCTCTGGAATAAAATTCGCCTTGCGATATCTCTCCTTGTGTACTTTTGTGAATGCTTGTGATTGTTTATAATGTTTCCATTATTCAAAACCCCAGAGCAACAAAATACCACATTTCAAGGAAAATGTCCTTTTGGAGTTCATTTTTCTAGTTCTAACAAACTAGCGACTCTGCTGGGGAATCGAACCTAGAACCTCTGGTTATATTTGAATATGGAAACGCTCTAAGATCAATTACTCACGAACATGAATTTACAAATAGGAAAGTTACCGCGAGGCATAATGTTTCGGCGCCCTCGGGCGCCAAACTGGCGACTCTCAACGGGAACGTTCTTCCCTTCATCTTTAAGGCAATAGACGGTAAATCAAGGGTTTTCAAAGCCACAAACTTCCACAACTACACGTATTTGTCTCCTTCTTGCTTATTTTTGTCGGTTTATACACTGCGATCGATGGGCTCATACTCCCGACCGCACTTGTGAACTGTTCTAAAGATTTTTATGACACCGCAGAATTAGTAAGATAGTAACGCAGACAGAAGAGATGGCATGCTCGATGACAAGTTCGTGCACCTTCCTTGCCAACGGAGGTTTCAACTTCCCTCATTTCACCGCAATCGCAACTGCTAGCCCAGGCTCAGAATGGCAGTTGGTTGAGACCCGGAGACAGAAGAAAGAACAGAAGAAAGTTGCCATCCTAGCTGCATATAGAAAGGCGAACGTTGCGAGATCTCGCCCCGTGCTCAAGAAACAGTGGCAGCCAAAGCAGGGGTAGAAGATCCCTATCGATGGCCAGGTCATATTAACCAAACCCGCAGTACCTAAAATGACAGCTGACCAATTTTCGCCGTTGTCCAAGGTCGCCCGCACCTCTCGGAAACCTATCAGGTCCCCACATGTGAAGAAAGTCGAGCCCATGACGACGCTTGAATCGAAGCAGAGGTCACCTCAGGAAATCCCGTTGGCGCAAGTGGTGATGGTCCAAATAGCTGAAGGAGAAGAAGAAGGACCATATGAAGCAGAAGAATTGCCTCCACTACAAGATCAGATCGATAGATTGGTAGAGGCTAACCGCGAGACAAATGATCGGATGAGGGCTATTCAGGAAGCCTTGGCCACCCTAATAGCACAGAATGCCACCAGAAGTATCGCGCCACCCACCCGTCAGTCGGCAGAGGAATCCCAAGGGGCAGCAGAAGGCCCGGCTGAGCCTGAACCGCCCGTCCAACTCAGGGTCACGCCAATAGAGCGTATCACGTATCGCGAGAAGAGTTATCCCAGACGATAGCCCACATGATGCAGCAAGAAAAAGAGAAAGAAAAGAGGGGCAGCTATAAATATCGGGTCCCGTACCCGCCAGAGGTGGAAGAGGTGCCGTTCCCAGCCAATTTCAGATGCCCAGACTTCGGAAAGTTCGATGGAAGAGGATCGCCAGAAGAGCACATCACCCACTTCTTGACTACGTTAGGAAATTGGTCCGCGGTCCCGCAGTATTGCATGCGGTTTATTCGGATCTACCCTGACAGGGAAGGCCTTTCAATGGTACATGTCGCTACCCCCCCCCGGCCGGCTCTATAAGGACATGGGAGCAAATGCAGGACGCTTTCATCTCTAAATTCTTCGCAACCGAGAGAGAGATCTCATTGACGGACCTAGCATTGGTCAGACAGAGGAATGCTGAACCAGTCGAGAAATTCATTGACCGATGGGGAACTACAACGGCTCAATGTCGTGAACTGCCCAGTGAAGGCGAGCAGATGAAGATGTGCCTAAGAGCTCTAGACCCCATGATCTCGTACGGACTGTCAGGTAACACCTTCAACTCCTTTCGCGAACTAGCAACGAAAGCCCATCTGGTGGAAGAAGCAGCTTCCCGGGTAAACTTCAGACCCGAGAGACAGAAGAGAGAGACAGGAAGAGTGGTAGAAACCCACCAGGTCGACAAGGTCAAGGAACAGAAAGATCGAAAACGTCCCGCTGCCGATCATAGGCCAGAAATGAAGACAGCAGTCACACAAGACAAGGGTAAAAGACCCTATGTACCTAAACGCATATCGATAGCCGAAAGAGAAAGGGCTAATGGCCCATATACATTCGATATGGCCGATCTAGTCCCGATCATGGAACAATTGGTCGAGGAAGGCTTAATGCGTTTACCGGAGCCCGTCCGTCCCCATGAAGTTGAACGAGTAAACGATCCCAAATATTACAAATATCACCAATGTGTTAGCCACAAGACAGAAGATTGCTTCTCCTTGAAAGGAAGGATACAAGGGTTGATCAATCAAGGGGTTATCAATATGAAGGTACCCGAGACAGCAAGGGAGATAGCTGGGACAATTTCAGCAATCCAAATAGAAGGTAGCATTCACCTAACGACTTCATTCCCTGAGCCAAAGGAACCATGGACTCTAGTCAGTAGCAAGAAAAGACTCGAGAACAGACGGAGGCTCGTTAACCAAAGAGGGAACAGGGGGAGAGGAAGGAGAGAAATATTACAAAAGCGACCTGTGATGAGCATGGCATATTGCGAAATGATGTCATTCACCGAACAAGTACCGGCCGAAGAAACCCCACAAGCGGTCGAGGGAGAAGTTAACGCGGTCATCTTACGATCAGGAAGGCAAATGCCTGACCGTACCCCTCCGAGACCAGACGACCCAATGCAAGAAGATGGTGTCCACGACAAGCCGCAAGGGAGACCTCACGTGCAAAAGTTGAAAGAGAAAGTTGGTGAAGCCACGACTAGTCAGCCAAGCCCGAGACCAGTAGTATATGATGTTGTGTCGCACTTACGGAAGGTTCCCGCCCGGCTAAGTATATACGATGCTCTATGTCTCTCGAAAGTGTATAGAGAAATGTTAATCAATGCCTTACTTGACAGTGAGGTCAGGGAGGTCATGATGATAGAAATAGAAGAAGAAATGAATAACGTAGACAAATTCTGGGAGGGGTACATGCCAGTGTCATAAGTCATGCATGTCAACCACCCTGCGACAATCACTTTCTCAGAAGAAGACTGCACGACCGAATTAATAGACCACAATCGCCCGTTGATGGTCACAGGAACAATCAGGGACACCGAGATCAAGAGGTGCATGTTGGACGATGGGTCTGCCGTGAATATTATGCCATTGAAGACATTACAGAAGCTGGGTTATAGGCAATCGGCACTACGCCCGAGTCTCATGATGATTCAAGGGTTCAATCAAGACAGTCAACGCATACTGGGATCAATCACGGTGATGTTAGAGATCGAAGAATTGACGACAAAAGTAACGTGTCAGGTGATCGACGCAGTGACAACATACAACCTCCTTTTAGGAAGGCTCTGGCTCCATCAGAATCGAATAATCCCTTCGACATATCACCAATGTTTCAAGTATAACAGAGATGGTGTCCAATACAGGATAGCAGCAGATCCGAAGTCATACACGATAGCTGAGTCATTTTTGGCTGATGCGAAATATTATGACCCGTCCGAAAGCGATAAAACCAGCAAAAAGTCCGACATAAGGAAGAAAGGACAAGGGGCAGAACCTCGAGTTGAGAAGTGCGTACAAGAAGGTAAACCTCAGCTCATCACCCAGGGAAGATCCCGATGTCAGCAAAAAAACCAACCTCAGCCGATCACGAAGAAATTCTATGTGGTACCGCAGCATCTGCGTCAACCAGGGCAGTCTGTGTTAAAACTGATTTCAGATCAACACATGAGTGTACTCAAATCCAGCTTCAATATGCCTATACCCAAGATAAGAAGAACCAAGCCATTTCCAAAAGCTCCAAGCCAATTCATCGTGCCGTCAAGAGATGCCACCTAGAAAGATATCAAGTTCCACTCAGGGCCAAGCCAGCCAGTACCATCAGAAGGGAAAGAAGAAGGAAGAGGGTCTGCCCAATCTCGACCAATAGAAGAGAAGAGATATAGCAAAGCTAGCCGGGAGATTATGAGGAATATGGGATTCTTCAGTCAAGGCTCAGACACAAAGAAAAGACTGCTAGCTCCATTTGAAGAATATGAGCAAGTATACAGAAACGGAGAAGGTCTGGGAGCGAAGGCAAGCATAAACATGGCAACCATTGGCCCGGTAGAAGGAATCCAGTTGTAAGATTCTATCGACATAATCCAGCCAAGTGTCACACACCCGTGCAACTAGAAGACGGTGGACAACCGACGGTTGATGAACTCGAAGAGGTGAATTTGGGCACCATCGAAGAACCCAGGAATACATATTTGACCAAGAACGTCCCAGAAAATGAAAGAGAGAAATACATACAGTTATTAAAGGAGAATAAAGACATCTTTGCCTGGACATATTCAGAAATGCCCGGGCTCAGTCCGGCAATCGCCATGCACAAGCTAAGTATCATGAAGGAAAAGAAGCCAGTGAAGCAACCACAACGACGGTTTCATCCTGATGTTATACCTAAGATTGAAGAAGAAATCAAGAAACTAATTCAGGCCGGATTCGTTCGAGAGGTGAAGTACCCCTGATGGATTTCAAACATTGTGTCAGTCAAGAAGAAGAGCGGGCAGATCCGAGTTTGCGTTGACTTCCGGAATCTTAATGAAGCCTGCCCGAAAGATGATTTTCCTTTGCCAATTCCAGAATTATTGATTGACAGCACAACGAGATATGCGGTAATGTCCTTCATGGACGGGTATTCGGGATACAATCAGATTCGCATGGCCCCGGAAGATGAAGAAGCTACGGCCTTCCGTACAACCCTCGGCATCTACTATTATCGCGTAATGCCCTTCGGATTAAAAAATGCAGGGGCAACATACCAGCGCGCAATGCACGTTATATTTCAGGATATGATGCATAAACATGTCGAATGCTATGTAGATGATCTAGTCGTAAGGTTGGCCAATCATGAGCAGCACAGAGAGCACCTAAAACCCTAAACCCTAAACCCTAAACCCTAAACCCTAAACCCTAAACCCTAAAACCCTAAACCCTAAAACCCTAAACCCTAAAACCCTAAACCCTAAACCCTAAACCCTAAACCCTAAACCCTAAACCCTAAACCCTAAACCCTAAACCCTAAACCCTAAACCCCTAAAACCCTAAACCCTAAACCCTAAACCCTAAACCCTAAACCCTAAACCCTAAACCCTAAACCCCTAAAACCCTAAACCCCTAAAACCCTAAACCCTAAACCCTAAACCCTAACACCCTAAAGCCTAAACCCTAAACCCTAAACCCTAAACCCTAAACCCTAAACCCTAAAACCCTAAAACCCTAAAACCCTAAACCCTAAAACCCTAAACCCTAAACCCTAAACCCTAAACCCTAAACCCTATAGTAACCCTAAACCCTAAACCCTAAACCCTAAACCCTAAACCCTAAACCCTAAACCCTTAAGCTGGAATTAAACCCTAAACCCTAAACCCTAAACCCTAAACCCTAAACCCTAAAACCCTAAACCCTAAAACCCTAAAACCCTAAACCCTAAAACCCTAAACCCTAAACCCTAAACCCTAAACCCTAAACCCTAAAACCCTAAAACCCTAAACCCTAAACCCTAAACCCTAAAGTGTCTAACCCTAAACCCTAAACCCTAAACCCTAAACCCTAAACCTAAAACCCTAAACCCTAAACCCTAAACCCTAAACCCTAAAACCCTAAACCCAAAACCCTAAACCCTAAAACCCTAAACCCTAAACCCTAAACCTAAACCCTAAAAACCCTAAACCCTAAACCCTAAACCCTAAACCCTAAACCCTTAAGCCCTTAAACCCTAAGCCCGTAAACCCTAAACCCTAAACCCTAAACCCTAAACCCTTAAGCCCTTAAACCCTAAACCCTAAACCCTAAAAACCCTAAAACCCAAACCCCAAACCCCAAACCCTAAACCCCAAACCCTAAACCCTAAACCCTAAAAAACCCTAAACCCTAAACCCTAAAAAACCCTAAACCCTAAACCAAAAAAAAAAAAAAAGATAAAAAAAAAAAAACCCTAAACCCTAAACCCTAAACATAAACCTAAACCTAAACCTAAACCTAAACCTTGAACCCTAAGACTCTAAACCTAAACCTAAACCTAAACCCTAAACCTAAACCAAAAACCTTAAACCTAAACCTAAACCTAAACCTAAACCCTAAACCTAAACCAAAAACCTTAAACCTAAAGCTAAACCTAAACCTAAACCCTAAACCCTAAACTCTAAAACCTAAACCTAAAACTTAAACCTTCCAAATGGCTGACTTAAAGTCATCTAAGAAATCAATCTTGAAGTTCTGCTTGTACCATGAATAGTCTCGCAAAGTAGAAATCCGAAGGTTGAGGAGAGCTTCTCGATGTTGCCATTTGGTGTTTTCGAAGGATCCGCGCAGAAATGCTTATAGATGGTAGATAACAGCAGGATGATGCATGCGTAGATTATTTACCCCCGCTTTTCTAGTGTCGTTGTGCCTTCAGGATTCTGGGCAACTAAAACCCTAAACCCAAAACCTAAACCTATAACCCAAAACCCTATTCCTAACCATAAAGCCTAACCTAACCCTAAACCCTAAACCTAAGCCTAAACCTAAACCTAAAACCTAAACCTAAACCCTAAACCCCAAACCCAAAAGCTAATACTAAACCTAAACCTAAAACCCTAAATCTAAACCCCAAACCCTAAAACCTAAACCTAAACCTAAAACCTCAACCCTAAACTCTAAACCTAAACCTAAAACCTAAGACCTAAAATTAAACCCTAAATCTAAACCCTAAACCTAATCCTAAACCTAAATCCGAAACCTAAACCTTAAACCCTGTTGGGGTCCCAAAAGTCAGTACCCTTTAAAACAAATCAATTGGGCACGTGCTTTGGGAAAATCCCACAAAGCACTATCCGACGCACCCAAATACCCAGATTTGCAAAGGATCCAGTACTTAGCCATTTTCTTCGGTGGGCCCCACGGATCACCGTGATCAAAATCGCCCAGAATCAAGCAGACACATTCTTCATGAATTATGATAAGCATTGCATGGCGATTCACCAAGAAACGGGCCCCACAAGCCCTCTGTTTCGCAAAACCCAATTTTGCAACACACGGGTACGTCAAGCGCATCCATTTATTCAGTCCAACGCACCCTTAAATTCATGAAAATTCAAGAAGTGTTTCAGGATGTTTTTTACCTCTGACGCATCCAAAAAATGCTTGACGCACCCTAAAAATACCTTCGACGCGTCCATAAATTCAGAAAATACGGAACTGCAATTTCAGGGTGCATTGGACCGCAACGCACCCTAAAAATGCCCAAAGCGCCAAAAAATAGCCCAACGCACCCATAAAATCACCAAGGACCAGCGTTGTATTTTTTGGATGCATTGTACCTCAACGCACCCAAAAATAGCTCGACGCACCCGTAAAATCAGCACATCTCAAAATCCCATTTCGGGGTGCGTCAGAGGCGTCCATTTAAGGGTGCGTCGAGGGATATTTGGGGTGCGTCATACGTGGCAGGTCCTCATTGGTCACTGTCCGGTATTCTCGGCTATAAATACCCCTCCCACTGTTCATTTAGACAGATTGGGACAGATTAAGAGAGAGAGAGAGCCATTATCCCCTGAGTATCTGGGATTTGTCGCCGGAAACCCTCGCCGGAATCCCTTTCCGACAGCCGAAAAACTTTCCCGGTGACCGGAATTCTTTTTCGATCGCCGGCATCTTCCACCAGAAGGTCACTCTGACCAACACCACCGCAGGTCCGGATTATAAAAAATCATAAGTGTGAGCACGCACCCGAAAATAGCTTGACGCACCCGAAAATTCAACATAATTCAGATATGTATTTTCAGGGTGCATTGGACTCCCACGCACCTGAAAATAGCTCGACACATCCAAAAATTCAACAAAAGGAGACTTGTATTTTTAGGGTGCATTGGACTCCCACGCACCCGAAAATAGCTTGACGCACCCGAAAATTCAACAAAAAGCAGATTTGTATTTTCAGGGTGCATTGGACCCCAACGCACCTGAAAATTACCCCACGCATCCGTAAAATCAACATAATTTAGACATGTATTTTCAAGGTGCGTTGGACTCCCACGCACCCATAAATTATGTCCCACGAACCCAAAAAATCAGCCAATTTCAGAACATGTTCATGGGTGCACCGGACTCAATTTTAAGTGTTTTCAAGTGCCACTTGAGCCTATTTTGGGTATTTCCAGCGTTCCGGATGAAATGGAATGGTCAAATGGACGTTTTAGGATCTCTAAATGAGCAGAATTGTGCATCTTCAAAGTTCAATCTGATTCGACACGATGAACGAAATGACTTCTCGAAAGAGACGCCGCCAGCATCCAGAACTATGCAAACATGTCATCATTTATATTTACTGTAAAGATGTGATCCGATTTGAGTCGAAAGCTAGACAAACGGGACTATGGTTATCACGATAAACCATACCAAAGAGTTTCAATTCACTACAAAATAATTGTTATGAACTGCCACAACACAACAGTCGATGCCCTACCCATTAAAAACGGCATCCGTCGGTTGGGCTACGCAGGTATACACAACTGCAGAGTGGACTTCCCGAGGTCACCTGTCCATACATTGATAGGCGCAGGCCCAGAGTCGTCCTTCTCAGTCATAAACCCTGATAGTCTCAGCCCGGATCTCCGGCCAAAACATGGGACATAGACATCTGACTAATACAAAGATCGTTCGGTCCATAACAAAACAAATACAGGTCTCTATGACCATAAACTCTCAGACCATAGTCCCTGCTGACTAGTCTTTTGCCTTTTAATCAAGGGTCATCGATCATTCGATGTAATTAAGGGCTCGTGCCAGATCACGGCCTGGAATGTACAAGATCTCAGGATCTCTGGAATAAAATTCGCCTTGCGATATCTCTCCTTGTGTACTTTTGTGAATGCTTGTGATTGTTTATAATGTTTCCATTATTCAAAACCCCAGAGCAACAAAATACCACATTTCAAGGAAAATGTCCTTTTGGAGTTCATTTTTCTAGTTCTAACAAACTAGCGACTCTGCTGGGGAATCGAACCTAGAACCTCTGGTTATATTTGAATATGGAAACGCTCTAAGATCAATTACTCACGAACATGAATTTACAAATAGGAAAGTTACCGCGAGGCATAATGTTTCGGCGCCCTCGGGCGCCAAACTGGCGACTCTCAACGGGAACGTTCTTCCCTTCATCTTTAAGGCAATAGACGGTAAATCAAGGGTTTTCAAAGCCACAAACTTCCACAACTACACGTATTTGTCTCCTTCTTGCTTATTTTTGTCGGTTTATACACTGCGATCGATGGGCTCATACTCCCGACCGCACTTGTGAACTGTTCTAAAGATTTTTATGACACCGCAGAATTAGTAAGATAGTAACGCAGACAGAAGAGATGGCATGCTCGATGACAAGTTCGTGCACCTTCCTTGCCAACGGAGGTTTCAACTTCCCTCATTTCACCGCAATCGCAACTGCTAGCCCAGGCTCAGAATGGCAGTTGGTTGAGACCCGGAGACAGAAGAAAGAACAGAAGAAAGTTGCCATCCTAGCTGCATATAGAAAGGCGAACGTTGCGAGATCTCGCCCCGTGCTCAAGAAACAGTGGCAGCCAAAGCAGGGGTAGAAGATCCCTATCGATGGCCAGGTCATATTAACCAAACCCGCAGTACCTAAAATGACAGCTGACCAATTTTCGCCGTTGTCCAAGGTCGCCCGCACCTCTCGGAAACCTATCAGGTCCCCACATGTGAAGAAAGTCGAGCCCATGACAACGCTTGAATCGAAGCAGAGGTCACCTCAGGAAATCCCGTTGGCGCAAGTGGTGATGGTCCAAATAGCTGAAGGAGAAGAAGAAGGACCATATGAAGCAGAAGAATTGCCTCCACTACAAGATCAGATCGATAGATTGGTAGAGGCTAACCGCGAGACAAATGATCGGATGAGGGCTATTCAGGAAGCCTTGGCCACCCTAATAGCACAGAATGCCACCAGAAGTATCGCGCCACCCACCCGTCAGTCGGCAGAGGAATCCCAAGGGGCAGCAGAAGGCCCGGCTGAGCCTGAACCGCCCGTCCAACTCAGGGTCACGCCAATAGAGCGTATCACGTATCGCGAGAAGAGTTATCCCAGACGATAGCCCACATGATGCAGCAAGAAAAAGAGAAAGAAAAGAGGGGCAGCTATAAATATCGGGTCCCGTACCCGCCAGAGGTGGAAGAGGTGCCGTTCCCAGCCAATTTCAGATGCCCAGACTTCGGAAAGTTCGATGGAAGAGGATCGCCAGAAGAGCACATCACCCACTTCTTGACTACGTTAGGAAATTGGTCCGCGGTCCCGCAGTATTGCATGCGGTTATTCGGATCTACCCTGACAGGGAAGGCCTTTCAATGGTACATGTCGCTACCGGCCGGCTCTATAAGGACATGGGAGCAAATGCAGGACGCTTTCATCTCTAAATTCTTCGCAACCGAGAGAGAGATCTCATTGACGGACCTAGCATTGGTCAGACAGAGGAATGCTGAACCAGTCGAGAAATTCATTGACCGATGGGGAACTACAACGGCTCAATGTCGTGAACTGCCCAGTGAAGGCGAGCAGATGAAGATGTGCCTAAGAGCTCTAGACCCCATGATCTCGTACGGACTGTCAGGTAACACCTTCAACTCCTTTCGCGAACTAGCAACGAAAGCCCATCTGGTGGAAGAAGCAGCTTCCCGGGTAAACTTCAGACCCGAGAGACAGAAGAGAGAGACAGGAAGAGTGGTAGAAACCCACCAGGTCGACAAGGTCAAGGAACAGAAAGATCGAAAACGTCCCGCTGCCGATCATAGGCCAGAAATGAAGACAGCAGTCACACAAGACAAGGGTAAAAGACCCTATGTACCTAAACGCATATCGATAGCCGAAAGAGAAAGGGCTAATGGCCCATATACATTCGATATGGCCGATCTAGTCCCGATCATGGAACAATTGGTCGAGGAAGGCTTAATGCGTTTACCGGAGCCCGTCCGTCCCCATGAAGTTGAACGAGTAAACGATCCCAAATATTACAAATATCACCAATGTGTTAGCCACAAGACAGAAGATTGCTTCTCCTTGAAAGGAAGGATACAAGGGTTGATCAATCAAGGGGTTATCAATATGAAGGTACCCGAGACAGCAAGGGAGATAGCTGGGACAATTTCAGCAATCCAAATAGAAGGTAGCATTCACCTAACGACTTCATTCCCTGAGCCAAAGGAACCATGGACTCTAGTCAGTAGCAAGAAAAGACTCGAGAACAGACGGAGGCTCGTTAACCAAAGAGGGAACAGGGGGAGAGGAAGGAGAGAAATATTACAAAAGCGACCTGTGATGAGCATGGCATATTGCGAAATGATGTCATTCACCGAACAAGTACCGGCCGAAGAAACCCCACAAGCGGTCGAGGGAGAAGTTAACGCGGTCATCTTACGATCAGGAAGGCAAATGCCTGACCGTACCCCTCCGAGACCAGACGACCCAATGCAAGAAGATGGTGTCCACGACAAGCCGCAAGGGAGACCTCACGTGCAAAAGTTGAAAGAGAAAGTTGGTGAAGCCACGACTAGTCAGCCAAGCCCGAGACCAGTAGTATATGATGTTGTGTCGCACTTACGGAAGGTTCCCGCCCGGCTAAGTATATACGATGCTCTATGTCTCTCGAAAGTGTATAGAGAAATGTTAATCAATGCCTTACTTGACAGTGAGGTCAGGGAGGTCATGATGATAGAAATAGAAGAAGAAATGAATAACGTAGACAAATTCTGGGAGGGGTACATGCCAGTGTCATAAGTCATGCATGTCAACCACCCTGCGACAATCACTTTCTCAGAAGAAGACTGCACGACCGAATTAATAGACCACAATCGCCCGTTGATGGTCACAGGAACAATCAGGGACACCGAGATCAAGAGGTGCATGTTGGACGATGGGTCTGCCGTGAATATTATGCCATTGAAGACATTACAGAAGCTGGGTTATAGGCAATCGGCACTACGCCCGAGTCTCATGATGATTCAAGGGTTCAATCAAGACAGTCAACGCATACTGGGATCAATCACGGTGATGTTAGAGATCGAAGAATTGACGACAAAAGTAACGTGTCAGGTGATCGACGCAAGTGACAACATACAACCTCCTTTTAGGAAGGCTCTGGCTCCATCAGAATCGAATAATCCCTTCGACATATCACCAATGTTTCAAGTATAACAGAGATGGTGTCCAATACAGGATAGCAGCAGATCCGAAGTCATACACGATAGCTGAGTCATTTTTGGCTGATGCGAAATATTATGACCCGTCCGAAAGCGATAAAACCAGCAAAAAGTCCGACATAAGGAAGAAAGGACAAGGGGCAGAACCTCGAGTTGAGAAGTGCGTACAGGAAGGTAAACCTCAGCTCATCACCCAGGGAAGATCCCGATGTCAGCAAAAAAACCAACCTCAGCCGATCACGAAGAAATTCTATGTGGTACCGCAGCATCTGCGTCAACCAGGGCAGTCTGTGTTAAAACTGATTTCAGATCAACACATGAGTGTACTCAAATCCAGCTTCAATATGCCTATACCCAAGATAAGAAGAACCAAGCCATTTCCAAAAGCTCCAAGCCAATTCATCGTGCCGTCAAGAGATGCCACCTAGAAAGATATCAAGTTCCACTCAGGGCCAAGCCAGCCAGTACCATCAGAAGGGAAAGAAGAAGGAAGAGGGTCTGCCCAATCTCGACCAATAGAAGAGAAGAGATATAGCAAAGCTAGCCGGGAGATTATGAGGAATATGGGATTCTTCAGTCAAGGCTCAGACACAAAGAAAAGACTGCTAGCTCCATTTGAAGAATATGAGCAAGTATACAGAAACGGAGAAGGTCTGGGAGCGAAGGCAAGCATAAACATGGCAACCATTGGCCCGGTAGAAGGAATCCAGTTGTAAGATTCTATCGACATAATCCAGCCAAGTGTCACACCCGTGCAACTAGAAGACGGTGGACAACCGACGGTTGATGAACTCGAAGAGGTGAATTTGGGCACCATCGAAGAACCCAGGAATACATATTTGACCAAGAACGTCCCAGAAAATGAAAGAGAGAAATACATACAGTTATTAAAGGAGAATAAAGACATCTTTGCCTGGACATATTCAGAAATGCCCGGGCTCAGTCCGGCAATCGCCATGCACAAGCTAAGTATCATGAAGGAAAAGAAGCCAGTGAAGCAACCACAACGACGGTTTCATCCTGATGTTATACCTAAGATTGAAGAAGAAATCAAGAAACTAATTCAGGCCGGATTCGTTCGAGAGGTGAAGTACCCCTGATGGATTTCAAACATTGTGTCAGTCAAGAAGAAGAGCGGGCAGATCCGAGTTTGCGTTGACTTCCGGAATCTTAATGAAGCCTGCCCGAAAGATGATTTTCCTTTGCCAATTCCAGAATTATTGATTGACAGCACAACGAGATATGCGGTAATGTCCTTCATGGACGGGTATTCGGGATACAATCAGATTCGCATGGCCCCGGAAGATGAAGAAGCTACGGCCTTCCGTACAACCCTCGGCATCTACTATTATCGCGTAATGCCCTTCGGATTAAAAAATGCAGGGGCAACATACCAGCGCGCAATGCACGTTATATTTCAGGATATGATGCATAAACATGTCGAATGCTATGTAGATGATCTAGTCGTAAGGTTGGCCAATCATGAGCAGCACAGAGAGCACCTAAGGCAAGTGTTCCAACGGTTGCGCAAGAAAAGTCTCCGTATGAATCCACTAAAATGAGCGTTCAGAGTTGCGTCTGGCAAATTTCTAGGCTTCGTGGTCAGACACAGGGGCATAGAAATCAATCCCGCAAAGATCAAGGCCATCATAGAAATGCCGCCTCCGAAGAACCTGAAGCAGTTGAAGAGTTTTCAAGGCCGCATAGCATATCTGAGGAGATTCATCTCGAACTTGGCTGGTCGTTGTCAACCGTTCTCCCGCCTCAACAAGAAAGATGTTAAGTTTGAATGGGACGACGCTTATCGGAAAGCCTTCGAATCTCTAAAAGAGATGCTCGGAAATTCGCTAGTCCTTACCGCCCCAATCAAGGGAAAGCCACTGATTCTGTACATCGCAGTAGGTGATAACTCACTGGGGGCACTCCTAGCACAGAAGAACGAAGAAGAGAAGGAGAATGCACTATATTACTTAAGCCGCACGCTGGTAGGGACCGAATTCAACTATTCAGCAATTGAAAAGATATGTCTCGCTCTCATTTTTGCTGTAAAGAAACTGAAGCATTACTACCTCTTGCACCAAATAACGTTCATATCCAAGGCGGATCCGATCAAGTTCCTTATGAACCGGCCTATGCTGTCTGGGCGTTTAGCTAAATGGGCCCTTCTCCTCTCCGAATTCGACATCACATACGTCCCAGCCCGGGCTATTAAAGGACAAGCGATCGTGGATTTTCTCACTGCGCATCCAGTCCCGAGCAGCGAAGAAATGGAATGTGACCTCCCGGATGACCAGGTTATGATGATCGAAAGACCACGGCTATGGCAAATGTACTTTGACGGAGCCTCCAGGTCGACAGGGGCAGGAGCGGGGGTTATATTTATCAGCCCACAGGGAGATTTGCTGCCCTACTCGTTTACAATCGTGCCAGCCTGCACCAACAACGAAGCAGAGTATCAAGCCCTCATCATTGGGCTACAGCTCGCATTAGAGATGCGAATCAAGGCAATACAGATCTATGGCGACTCCAGACTAGTCATCGGACAGTTGACGACAGAATATGAGTTCCGCAAACCTAAGTTGTCGCCTTTCTGCCGCCAAGCACAATCATTGTTAGACCAATTTCGTGACAGCAGCATTTCACATATACCGAGACAGGAAAATGTACAGGCCGATGCATTGGCTAGCCTAGCCGCTGCTCTGGCTAACCCCGGAGGCAGCCCACTTCAGGTAACGATCGAAGAAAGGAGGATCCTACCGACAGCCGTACTGCGTGGTGGCGAAGCAAGCGTAAACCTCATCTGTTGCTTTGAAATCACAGAAGATAATGACTGGAAAAGACCATTCATCGATTGCTTGAAGTATGGGTTCTTACCAGAAGAGCTCAAGATGCACACACAGGTTAGGAGACGCGCTGGGTCGTTTATACTACGGAATGACGTTCTTTACAAGCGCTCGTATGAGGGAGTGTTGCTACGCTGCTTGGACCAGAAGGAAGCATACGCCACATTGAAGGAACCTACATCACCGTGTCCGACACATGGGATATTATTGGCCCACAATGGCGAAAGATGCAATAGAATTTGTCAAGAAATGTTATCAGTGTCAAATCCATGCAGATATTATACACTCGCCACTTGCATCAGTCAGTGATGTCCTGGCCTTTCGCAGCCTGGGGCATGGACGTGATCGGGCCGATCAGCCCGCCCTCTTCCCAGGGACACCAATACATCTTAGCCGCGACGGATTATTTTTCCAAGTGGGCCGAGGCAGTCGCGCTTAGGAGCGTGAAGGCAAAACATGTTGAAAGTTTCATCCGCCATGCCATATTATACCGACATGGTATTCCCGAGAAAATCACCACGGACAACGGAACACCCTTCAAGAACGCTACTATTGATAAGCTATGCGCAAAGTTCAAGATCAAGCATTGTTATTCATCACCTTATTACCCCACTGCGAATGGGTTGGCTGAGGCATTCAATAAGACTATCGTGAAGATTCTGAAAAAGACAGTGGCAGAAAATAAGAAGGACTGGGACAGACGGCTGCCCGAAGCATTGTGGGCATATCGAACCACGCACCGCACAGCCACGCGAGCTACACCCTACTCATTGGTGTACGGTGCGGAGGCGGTGGTCCCGATGGAGATACAGGTTGAGTCGTTACGGGTCACACTTCGTTATTCCCTAACAACCGAACGCAATGCCGAGATCAGAATGACCGAGCTAGATGATCTGGATGAAAAGAGACTGGTCGCCCAGCAAAGGCTCGAAATGTATCAGAAACAGATCTCAGCCTCATACGACAAACAAGTCCGCGGTAGGTCATTCAAAAGAGGCGACCTGGTACTAATGATGAAACGCCCGGTGCTAGCTCAAGGCCCGAAAAGTAAATTCGACCCGAAGTGGGATCCAGTGTGCATCGTCGATGAAGTATACTCAAATGGAGCATATCGAGTAATCGATTGCAAGGGGCAAGGCATCAGCTCGTTGGTGAATGGCCGATTCTTGAAAAGATATTATACGTGACATAGAATACTGCTGTGATTTGTAAACACCCCGTTAGAGGGAAAGTGTAATAGACAAACATCAAGAGAAATGACACCATACGATGATCAATGCTTACAATTACAGATACTAATCCTTTATTCCGTGTGTTTACACAGGCATCAGGAAAGTTATTGAAACCCGAGACGTATCAGGCATCGTTACCCCGTCCCATCCAAAGTTATCAAGAATCGGAATGAAAAGACGGACCTTAAAGTCAAGGCTCGGGCACACCCATTCCGCATCAATATAGGTTTGAGTCCTGACAAGGGGACATTCCTTCCAAAATAATCTACGTTATATTCGAATCCAAACGCAAATGAAAGAAATATCAAGTAGATAAAACACATAGCACGATCACGTGAATAGTATACATATCATTACAACATTACTGTCACAACGTATCTCCGCAAAATTACAGAATAAAAGAATTACAAAGCCTAACTGTTCAAATTTCTTAAACATTGTTCTAGCAAATGAATTGCAGACTCCTGGGTTGCCCTCTATGTTGCCTCTGCCGCGGCTAAGACTTGTGCAGGATCGGGGACGCTTTGAAGGGACTCTCTCAGTTCTTCAACCTGATTTCGTATAGCATTACGTTTGGCCTCGCGCTTTTCGATAGATAATTACAGACGAGCCTTTTGATTGCCAAATTTTGAGAGATTAAGATGAACAACGGAGCGTTCAGCTTGCAGCCGCGCTATCTCATCATCTATCTCTGCCAGCCAATCTGTGGATCCCTGATGCCCAACGGCGGCATCTTGCCAATCGCGCCTCATCGCGGTTACATCTACCTCGCACAGCTCAAGTTTTGGCAGGAGGGATTGCAAATGACAGCTCCTCTCCTCAACAGAAGGATCGACTCTAAAATGTCTCGCCTCGCTGAGTTGTGCCATGCCTTCCCTGAATAAGACTACATGGTTGATCATCAAAGAGACGTCAATCCCGAGCCATGCAGCGTTGCATTCAAGCGCCTGCAGCCCTTCATCCAAGATGGACCATTCATCCATATCCTTTAGAGAGGCGGTGATGTTCATTAGAAGACTCTTCAAAAGGTCCGCCTTCACCTTTGACAGCCCTCAGAGAGAAGAAATGAATGCCTCGGGCAAGGCGACAGGGGCTAAAGCATGAACAGGGACGGCCGCTGGTAAAAGAAATGGTAAAGTCAGTACAAAGAGGCATCGGTAAGGAAGAAGATAATCGAGACATTGAAAACAAGTAATATACCGGTGGCTTCAAGAATGTCAACGGTAGGCACGTTAGTCGAGGCAGTAGGCGTAGGCAATACTGGGGCAGGTTCAGCAGTCCCTTTGGTCGACGGCTCAGGTAATTCCGGAGAAGATAGCACTACGACCTCAGGAATGTTAGTGTCAGATGTTGGCATGGTAACAGGAAGGGATTCTGCAATAGGTTCAACTGACGACGGTACGACAGTAGGAGGAGTCCTCGTAGCACGTTCCGATGCACTTGTTCCTATACCAAAAACTTCAACCCCACGAGGAGCCTCCCCAATAGGCTCAGCTAATGACGGTCTAGCGATGGGAACAACTTCCACAATAGGCTCAGCTGATGAAGGTTCGACAGTCGGAGATGCTTCCGAGGTAAGTTCAGGTACACTCGATGCAGCGACAGAAACCGAAATGCCTCGAGAAGCTAAATCAACATCCCCAACCCCAATATCTTCAACACGGGAAAGGGTCAGGGGAGGTGTAACCTCCACAGCGGCAGTGGTCGTCGTTTCATGAACAAGACCCTGGTCCTCTGCAGGTTCAGCCATGGGGATATCAGAGATAAGAATAGTGTCATCGGGCGCCTCGTCATCCAAGTCCATGAAAATCGCTCCAACATTCGCTTCAGGGACAAGCTTGTCATATATCGGTTCATCATCATCGCCTCCTCCAGTATGACGATCGCCGCTCAAATTCTCCTGAAGACTCAGCTCACCCTCTTCCCTGACTACACCCGCGTCACCAAGCGGAGTACCACCAATGGCCTCAGAAAGTTATTTCTGTAATCTCTCTTCATCGTACCTCTTACGCATCTTGGCAATGTTCTTCCCTCCATCAACTATCGAAGTACGATGAGCAGTCTTCACCCGAGGACCCGTTCGCTCAAGTGGCATCTCATCATCACCACCATCATCACCATCGTCGTCACCACCACCATTACCACCATCATCGCCACCGTCTCCACCATCATCACCGCCCCCACTGCCATTATCATCATCACCGTCCCCATCATTTTGGTCATCATTACCCCTGGGAATATCATCTCCTTGATGCACCTCATCAATAGGCCCGAGAGACGGGAACTCAGCGCCCGCCTGCATAATACTCCTTTCCCCATAAGCAACCCAACCTTCCAGGGTGTGCTCGGGCTTCTCGTGATCAATCACCACATTCATCGAAGTCATTAGTCTTAGAGTACCCGGTACAGCAGGCTGATGAAGATGCTCCGCCACGTACCCCAGTCCGTCGGCAGGAGCTGGGCTAACAATCGAAGGCGTAACAAAGACGGGATCAGTAACATGATGACCATTCCGAATCAATGTATACTGATGAACCCACCATCTCATCCACCCGAAAGATGCGCCAGTGACACTCCCCGTCCCAGGGATAGCAAAAGAACAACCAATCCCAGTCAACAGAAGCTGCCGCCACATCCATTTCCAATGGATAGGCCCGATGCCATATGCTCGCTGCTCACGAGTCACCGGCTCCAATGTGGCAGGTACTCCTTGATCATATCCAAATTGACGAGCAAAACGGTTGGGGTAGTACGGCTCTCTCCAGAACTCCAGTCCCTCACGAAGAGGAAGCGAGGACGGGCGGATGGCTATCAAGAATGAGCGTTCGTTATGGTCTATGCTCTCATCATCTGTGCACAATATGGAATCTTTGCTCCGGGTGCCCGAGAAGTGGAAAAAGTGGATATCGTCGTATCTTGCAATCATCTCCCTGACGGTGTTCAAATTTTGCCCTACCATCTTTCGTTTTTGAAAAAAGTACAACAGAACCACCCCTCGCTGAATATAATCTCCAGACTCGATACCATACACCCAAGGGAAATACACCCCGAGCCATCCGGATAGGAAATGCCATCCACAGTAAGCCGAATTCATGCCAAAGGCAGCCCGGTCCTTATTGCTGATAACATAACCGAAAGCCCAATAAAGAGAACACAATACGGCGGGAGCTATTGCATAACGGTGGCCATTCGCCAAGGCCCCTACGACAGCGAAACAGGACACCATCACACTGTCGGCCTGCTTCGAGCTCGGCAAGACTACACAACTCAGCTAGTACGCCAAGAAGCCGGCCAGCTCGCAGGTCGGGGATAACTTGTTTGGGCGGGGGAAGTTTTCCTTCATTCGATCCTCTAAAAAGGCCTTGTCCCCGCGGTCTTCGTCATAAGCCGCATAGTCCATACTGCAATGAAGAAGACAAAGTATTACTAGAGGAGAGAAAGGCGAAACAATGACATACAACTCGCAATCAAGTGCTTACTCTAAGCCATGGCTGAAATAGACCAGCCAGTCTTCGAAGGGAAGTTTATCCTTGAAAGCCCAGAATTGCGGAAGCTCCGCAAATAACTCATAACAAGTCGGGGAGAAGAAGCCTTCGCTCACCCCCTTTTTCTTCCGAGACAGCTCCTCATCACTTGGAACCCACTCATCATATATCCTCCCGCAGATCGGGAGACCAGCGATGCGGTTCAAGTCCCATAGCAAGATGCTCATTTCTCCATATGGCAGATGAAATGTGTTGGTGATAGAGCATCAGTGGTTCAAGAACCCCTTGTAAACCCACGGTTCACGGCAGAAGTAACTCGAGGTGGCTGCAATAGCCTTAAAGAGGCCCACCGCTTTCAAGGTCTCCTTATGGCGTTCCAAAATTCGGTTCGCCCATGCCTCATACCCGGGATGAGCAATCAAGTGACCGCGGGTCCGGAAGGCGCCCGATAACCAGATCTCTATATCGCCCAGGTGATGAAATCTTTGCCGGAGAGTTTTGAAGTAATGTGTTGGGAAAGGCCGATGGGGGTCCTGATTCGGCTCTAAAAATATCATAAGCTTTGGGTCCAAGACAGCTTGACGCCTGCCATTCTCAGACAGGGAACGGTTGAGAAAAGGCCTAGGAATAGATGTCCACGTCTCCACGCTAAAAAACGAGTTTGCGCGGCACACATCTGCAGGCTCGATACTGGGAAGAGAGCGATGCCGCTGGAAACTTCTAGTGGATCTAATATACCCTCGTGTATAAGGGTTCCGGATGGCAAGAGGAGAAGTGACTAACTTTATGGTTGACCAAACGATCTTCATTTTGTCAGACTTGGACCTGGTCTGCTTCTCCAGGTATACTTGTTTCACGCCCTTGCCAGCCCTCTTCGGGCGACCGCGTCTAGCAGATTGGGCGGGGGCCAACGGACTCGCCCGCCCTCTTCGGAACCTGTTGTCCCGTCACTTCGGAAGCCCCGCAAAGGAGCAAACCAGGAGTCCCACTGTTCCTGTGTACCCCTGTCTGGGGGAGGTGGTACAACCCGGTCACAGAGAATCTTCTTTTGCATGTCCTTGGGCAACGTTAGTATACGTTCATAGAAATTGAAAGTTTCCGGGGGCAGAAACCATTGGGGATTCTGATCGGACGAGCGAACAACGTTCCTCGAAGCCGCCCGCTTACGCTTTGAAGGAGTCAATGGAGGACCTGAAGGACCAGCCTTAGAAGGGTCGCTAGCCATCACAATCTGCGACAGCACATGAAAAGCTTAGATATAGCTCAAAGCAAATGCACAAAAGAAATCAACGCTCTCAAAGTTCAAGAGGATGCAAAGTAGTATGCAAAGACGACATGAGCACCGATAAGCGAATCAAGGTCATAGAAAAATGTATTTGAACTAGTAAAGAAGGAAATAGCACGACAGCATTCACAACCACGACATCATCAACACATACAAACAAGGACGGATAAAAGAAAGAGAAAACAACATAATCATCATCCATTAACTAAAAAAGGCCCAAAATGTTCGGACTGTCATATCGATTGTTTAAATGTTAAAGTTAGAGTTTGTCATAAGACAACACAAAATTGCGAGATCCCCTTCCCGCGGATAGAAAATGATCTCAGTCTTGCAGCAGAGGAAGAAGCCGAGCCTTCAATTCGTCCACCTTCGCTTGGACCCGCGCTTCCTTAGAAGTCAGGTCCATTAAATGGGAGATGCACTGCTGCACGAGGTCGAAGTGCACGTGTTCAGCATTTGCCCAGTTCCTCGCTATGGAGACATCGATCGCCAGATCGTCATATTCCCTCAAGGCCTCTCTGATCCTTCTCCAGATGCTGGCGCGATGATCCGGAAACTCGGCCTCCGCCAGTGGGACAGCCCAAGCCAGGAATCGTCTTTTTGCCCTTTTCTCCCTCTTTAGAGAGTTAAGCTGGCTCAATAAGGCCAGGAAAGAATCAGCCAAGGGAGGCTCCGCCGCCTCAAGAAGCTCCAGTTCTTCTGGAAACGAAGAGTCACCAATAAAACCAAGAATGGCCTCCCTATGCTCATCAAAAGTGGAGGCCATAAGTGAAACATTCCGGATAGCCTGTAGTATGAGACGAGAATCCGCACCGAGCCTGGATAAAGCCTCAGACACCTCATCATATTGAAAATGGAGGGATGACCAAGCTTTCAGACGATTAAGGGAGTCAAAGAGTCGTTGCAAGCAGTCACGATCTGCGCTTGAGGAGGCACGAGTCGCAACCATTGTCTGCTGGAAAAAACAAGATTAACAACCCGATTTGAGAATCGCGGCAATTCGACAAAAGGAGTAAAGAGAGGAAGCATATGAAGATTATTTACATCAGATCCAAAGTCAATGGAGGCATGCGCAGGTACGTCTAAACTCTACCTAAATTAATCATGATAATTCCCAGAAAATGTCATTTTTGGTCAGGCATAGCCCAAGATTTAAAGTATATGAGACCCGACACAGCTTCCGGATAACAATGAATGCACATGAAAATTTATGACGGAAGTGCGGGGCCCCATATCCTTTAAAGTAACGATCCTTGTCACCACGGGAGTAGCTTTGCCCACCCAAAATGTGGATATAACGGGCAGTGTTGAGCCAAATTTACACACGAAAGAGCCCTCAGAAGCAAAAAAAGTCCAAATCCGGGAAACTGTGTGTGTCGGACCTAACACACCCCTAAAATAATCAAAATTTGCAAAACGATGCAAAGTTGAATATCTGGGTGCGTCGACCTCCAACGCACCCCAAAATACCAAAATTGGCTAAGTCTAGTATATGGGTGAGTCACGCCCGACGCACCTCAAAATTTGTTGATTTTCTCAAGTACGATATTTGGGTGCGTCATGCCCAACGCACCCTTAAAAATCTAAGGGTTTCCCAACTTGTGACGAGGGGTGCGTTGAGCGCAACGCACCCTGAAAATTCTAAAATTTAACCAAGTTTGAGTACTTGGGTGCGTTGAGCGCAACGCACCCTGAAAATTCCAAAATTTAACCAAGTTTGAATACTTGGGTGCGTTGAGCGCAACACACCCTTAAAATCAAGAATTCCACCAAGTCATTATTTGGGTGCGTCACGCTTGACGCACCCCAAAAATCCAAGTATTTGAAATAAAAGGGTGCGCTAGACCTTTTTTGGGTGCGCTGGCGATATTAAATGGGTGCGTTGGAGAATATTTGGGTGCGTCGAAGGCAGAGCAAATGCACAGTGAAAAACGAAGAATGAAATGAAATCAAGCTATCTTACATATTTATAATGTGGACCCGGGAATCCGATGCATCGCGATGAGCGGTTGTAGGTCCATCGCAACGCACCGGAGGGGCATCTGTTGGGGTCCCAAAAGTCAGTACCCTTTAAAACAAATCAATTGGGCACGTGCTTCGGGAAAATCCCACAAAGCACTATCCAACGCACCCAAATACCCAGATTTGCAAAGGATCCAGTACTTAGCCATTTTCTCCGGTGGGCCCCACGGATCACCGTGATCAAAACCGCCCAGAATCAAGCAGACACATTTTTCATGAATTATGATAAGCAGTGCATGGCGATTCACCAAGAAACGGGCCCCACAAGCCCTCCGTTTCGCAAAACCCAATTTTGCAACACACGGGTACGTCAAGCGTACCCATTTATTCAGTCCAACGCACCCTTAAATTCATGAAAATTCAAGAAGTGTTTTAGGATGTTTTTTTACCTCTGACGCATCCAAAAAATGGCTTGATGCACCCTAAAAATACCTTCGACGCGTCCATAAATTCAGAAAATACGGAACTGCAATTTCAGGGTGCATTGGACCGCAACGCACCCTAAAAATGCCCAACGCGCCAAAAAATAGCCCAACGCACCCATAAAATCACCAAGGACCAGCATTGCATTTTTTGGATGCATTGTACCTCAACGCACCAAAAAATAGCTCGACGCACCCGTAAAATCAGCACATCTCAAAATCCCATTTCGGGGTGCGTCAGAGCTCCCACGCGTCCATTTAAGTGTGCGTCGAGGGATATTTGGGGTGCACCATACGTGGCAGCTCCTCATTGGTCGCTGTCCGGTATTCTCGGCTATAAATACCCCTCCCACTGTTCATTTAGACAGATTGGGACAGATTAAGAGAGAGAGAGAGCCATTATCCCCTGAGTATCTGGGATTTGTCGCCGGAAACCCTCGCCGGAATCCCTTTCCAACAGCCGGAAAACTTTCCCGGTGACCGGAATTCTTTTCCGATCGCCGGCATCTTCCACCGGAAGGTCACTCTGACCAACACCACCGCTGGTCCGGATTATAAAAAATCATAAGTGCGAGCACGCACCCGAAAATAGCTTGACGCACCCGAAAATTCAACATAATTCAGATATGTATTTTCAGGGTGCATTGGACTCCCACACACCTGAAAATAGCTCGACGCATCCGAAAATTCAACAAAAAGCAGACTTGTATTTTTAGGGTGCATTGGACTCCCACGCACCTGAAAATAGCTTGACGCACCCAAAAATTCAACAAAAAGCGGATTTGTATTTTCAGGGTGCATTGGACCCCAACGCACCTGAAAATTACCCCACGCATCCGTAAAATCAACATAATTTAGACATGTATTTTCAAGGTGCGTTGGACTCCCACGCACCCATAAATTATGTCCCACGCACCCAAAAAATCAGCCAATTTCAGAACATGTTCATGGGTGCACCGGACTCAATTTTAAGTGTTTTCAAGTGCCACTTGAGCCTATTTTGGGTATTTCAAGCGTTCCGGACGAAATGGAATGGTTAAATGGACGTTTTAGGATCTCTAAATGAGCAGAATTGCGCATCTTCAAAGTTCAATCTGATTCGACACGATGAACGAAACGACTTCTCGAAAGAGACGCCTCCAGCATCCAGAATTATGCAAACATGTCATCATTTATATTTACTGTAAAGATGTGATCCGATTTGAGTTGAAAGATAGACAAACGGGACTATGGTTATCACGATAAACCATACCAAAGAGTTTTAATTCACTACAAAATAATTGTTATGAACTGCCACAACACAACAGTTGATGCCCTACCCATTAAAAACGGCATCCGTCGGTTGGGCTACGCAGGTATACACAACTGCAGAATGGACTTCCCGAGGTCACCTATCCATACATTGACAGGCGCAGGCCCAGAGTCGTCCTTCTCAGTCATAAACCCTGATAGTCTAAGCCCGGATCTCCGGCCAAAACATGGGACATAGACATCTAACTAATGCAAAGATGGTTCGGTCCATAACAAAACAAATACAGGTCTCTATGACCATAAACTCTCAGACCATAGTCCCTGCTGACTAGTCTTTTGCCTTTTAATCAAGGGTCATCGATCAATCGATGTAATTAAGGGCTCGTGCCAGATCACGGCCTGGAATGTACAAGATCTCAGGATCTCTGGAATAAAATTCGCCTTGCGATATCTCTCCTTGTGTACTTTTATGAATGCTTGTGATTGTTTATAATGTTTCCATATTCAAAACCCCAGAGCAACAAAATACCACATTTCAAGGAAAATGTCCTTTTGGAGTTCATTTTTCTAGTTCTAACAAACCCTAAACCTGACCCTAAACCTAAACCAAAACCCAAACCTTAAACCTAAAGCTAATTGAAACCTAAACATAAACCCTAAACCTGCAACCTATACTTAAACCTAACCCTATCCCTAACTCTAAACCTAAACCTAAAACCTAAACCTATACCTAAAACCTAAACCTAAACCAAACCCTAAACCTAAACCCAAAACCTAAAACCTAAACCTAAAACCTAAACCAAAACCTAAAACCTAAACCCTAAACCTAAACCTAACCCTAACCCTAGACCCTAAAGCAAAACCTAAACCAAGTGTAGAGAAAAGAGAGAAGTGAAGAGAGTGATAGGGAGAAGAGGAGAAGAAAAAAGAAAGAAAGAAGTTTGTAAAAAAGAGAAGTGAAAAAGAATAAACAAGTATAAAAAAAAGAGATGAGAAAAATAAAAAGTGAAAAAATAAAAAAGAGAGAACTGCAAATAGAAGTAAAGAAAATAAACAAAGATAGAACTGCAAAATAAAAAGAGAAGTGCAAAAAATAGATGAAGAGAGATAAGTGTAAAAAAAAAAGAGAAGTGAGAGAGAGAGAGAGAGAGAGAGAGAGAGAGAGAGATGTAAATAAATAAATAAAAGCTAGAAATTCATAAAAGAAAGAAGTGAAAAAGAATAAGCAAGTGTAATACAAAAGGAGAGATGAGAAAAAGAGAGAATAAAAAGAGAGAACCCTAAACCAACCTAAACCCTAAACCCTAAAACTAAACAACCTAACCCTAACCCTAAACCTAAACCTAAACCCAAACCGTAAACCTAAACCTAAACCAACCCTATAAAAATAAGCGAATTGAAAAAAAGAGAGAAAATACAAAAAAGAAAAGTGTAAAAAAAAGGGAAATGTAAGAAATAGGATGAGGATGATGATATATGTGTTTATGTATATCTTTATTATCATCTAAGCATTATCATAATTATTAGAGAGAGAGAGAGAGAAGTTAAAAAAAAAAAGATGAGAAAAAAAAGAGAAGTGAAAAAACAAGGAAATAATGTGAAAAAAAAGAGGAAATTAACTAAACAAGATTCGTGTAGTTGACCCCAATCAATTGAGACAATGCTTTGATGATGATAATGAGGATGAGGATGATGATATATGTGTTTATGTATATCTTTATCATCATCTAAGCATTATCATAATTATTATAAGCTTTACAATTATGTTCTGTCATTTCAATTTATCGCAGACTGTATCATAAAAAACAGAGAAGTGAAAGAAAAAATAAAGATTCTAAACCCTAAACCCTAAACCCTAAACCCTAAAACCTAAACCTAAAACCCAAAACCCTAAACCTAACCATAAAGCCTAACCTAACCCTAAACCCTAAACCTAAGCCTAAACCTAAAACCTAAACCTAAACTTTAAACCTAAACCAAAACCCTAAACCCTAAGACTCTAAACCTAAACCTAAACCTAAACCTAAACCTAAACCTTAACATAAACCCTAAACCCTAAACCTAAAAGCTAAACCTAAACCTAACCTAAACCTAAACCCTAATTCTAAACCTAAAACCCTAAATCTAAACCCCAAACCCTAAACTTAAACCTAAACCCTAAACCTAAACCTAAAACCTTAAATCTAAAGCTAAACCTAAACCTAAACCCTAAACCCTAAACTCTAAAACCTAAACCTAAAACCTAAACCTTCCAGATGGCTAAGTTGAAGTCATCTAAGAAATCAATCCTGAAGTTCTGCTTCTACCACGAATAGTCTCGAAAAGTCGAAATCCAAAGGTTGAGGAGAGCTTCTCGATGTTGCCATTTAGTATTTTCGAAGGGTCCGAAGAAATGCTTTTAGATGGTGTTGGGGCTCAAATTTGTACCCATTATAAAATGGTATTCAACGGTCCATCTACAATGATTCGGACTGATTTCGAGATCTGAAATACTCAAAAAATGTCAGTGCCGCCCTAACATGCGCAATCGTGACTGAAACCTACGAATGCTATTTCGGAGTGGAATCGAACATGCGAATTACCGCCAAATGATCCGGAACGCCCTAAAACCCTTAACCTGCAAGTTTCGAGGTCACACGATGCATATCTTTACCAGCGCGCTTCCAAATGCATTTTTGGCCCTGACTTATCCGATTATAAGGGCCCAAAAGCCTACAGGTACCATTTCGGGCTGGAATCAGACATGCGGATTACCGCCAAATGATCCGGAATGCCCGAAAAACCTTAAGTAGCAAGTTTGAAGTCATTGCGTGCATATTTCCACATGCATTTGTTCACTCTCTCTCATGCATTTGTTCACTCTCTCTCCACATGCGAATGTCTTAAGGAAACATGCATTCACTCTCTCACCACATGCGCATGAGAGCTCTCTCTCTCTCCCTTTTTAATATTCTAAAAAGTACAAAAATCATGAAAATATGCTAAGTGGGGCCACATGCGGCCAACACAGAGACCACATGCGCCCATACCAGTGGCACATCCGCCCATGCCATGCTACATGCGCCTGGTGCATGGGTACATGCGCATGATCCCATGCGTATGACTCGTCTCTCCAGAATATTTCCATGCGCATGATACCCATGCGCATGACTCGTCTCTCCAGAATATTTTCATGCGCAAAAATCCCCACAACATGCGCATGACTCGTCTCTCCAGAATATTTCCATGCGCATGCCCTCCATTTTTGCAAACAACATGCGCCCGGTACCCGATACCCGATTAACATGCTATAAATACCCCTCCACTCGATAATACAGGGACAACGAGATCATCACTCCCAGAGCACACTTCTTGCAGAGGTAAACATTCCTCACCGGAATCCTCACATGCGCCCACACCTCGCCGGATGCCACAACCGAAAAGGGATTTCTCCCACCGGAGTTGCAATAAGAGGAAGAGAAGCAACATGCGCCCATCCTTTTGTTGGAAGCAAATGGGAAGTTTCCCAAGTCCTTGGAGGACATGCGCCCATAGTGCCATCTTTCTCTTCACTCCCTCATGCCACATGCGCTTAAGTGCGCCCAATGGAGAGGCCACATGCGCTCAGTGCGCTCAATGGAGAGGCCACATGCGCTCAGTGCGCTCGATGGAGAGGCCACATGCGCATAAGTGCGCCCAAGGCGCAGGCACATGCGCTCACCTCCCTTCCATTTCCTCTTTCTCCTCACTTTTCTCCCACATGCGCTTGAGGAAGAGTCACATGCGCCTAAACCAACCCAACCTCCCATGCGCCTGGATGCTGATAGGGAGGTGGGGCCTTCCATGATGTGGCCCGCCTTCGACGTGGCCTGCCTTCCGATCGCGTCAGCATTCCTAGACACACATCAATGTCCTCTATCCATCCCTCGGATTGGATTCACCAACGGTCGATGTTAAGTGGGTCAAATCAGTAATTTGATCAAAATGGCCAACACTTAGCCAATATTGCAAACCTCGGAAATCCTTCCGAAAGATCCGGAAATGGCCGAAAGCGAGAGGAATCGTGCGGAATATGACCGAAACCGAGAGGGAGACTTCTCTCCGCCATAACATGATATACCATAATCATGCATTACAATAAGATTACCTGATCTCAGGATCTCCGAGAAACCTTGATCAGACCATAAACAGGTCCACTACTTAGTCATTTTTAGCCCTGGGAAGAGCCTTGTTGGCTCAGAAATCGACTTACACTAAACAAATCAAAATGCGATCGCACTGTGACTCTCGTGGACATAATCCACCTCTATCCAAAGACGATCGTGATAGGTATTCACCAAATCCTCTAATCAGATCATAAACAGGCCCTGGGAAGTGCCCTGACGGCCCGAAAATCTACTAATGCCAAATGAAATCAATCGCGATTTCAAAGATGCGAGGGCAAAATATCAATGACACAAAGATATATATGAAGCAGATTAATCAAATTAAATAAATAATTTGTCAGATACACTGAGCATCTAGCATGAATGCGATCTTCTCTTGAGCATACATAAAGCATAGTTACTTTGTACTGTACTCATTTGCATCCATTGCATGAATTTATTTCATCTCGAATTGAGATACGAAACTAAATCAAAGGGGACTATGGTTATCATCGAAAATCGTAACCAAAGAGTTCTAAACGTCTGAAATACTTCATTGTTAAGACCAGTTGATGTGAGTCCTATCCAAGGCAGGATCCGTCAGTTGAGTGGCCAAGGGAATGAGTGCCCTCCAGTAAGTCACCCGTCCAGCAGAGACGGTCACTGGCCCTGGTTGCAGTAAGTGGACGCCGTGAAGTGTATTTCTGAAAGTCATATCGTCCATAGAGACGCGTCATGACACTGAGATATACGACTCGGTCGAAACCCAGTTTGCACAAAGACCCCATGGAGTGCCCTCCAGTAAGTCACCCGTCCAGTAGAGACGGTCACTGGCCCTGGTTGCAGTAAGTGGACGCCGTGAAGTGTATTTCTGAAAGTCATATCGTCCATAGAGACGTGTCATGGCACTGAGATATACGACTCGGTCGAAACCCTGTTTGCACAAAGACCCCATGGAGTGCCCTCCAGTAAGTCACCCGTCCAGCAGAGACGGTCACTGGCCCTGGTTGCGGTAAGTGGACGCCGTGAAGCGTATTTCTGAAAGTCATATCGTCCATAGAGACGAGTCATGACACTGAGATATACGACTCGGTCGAAACCCTGTTTGCACAAAGACCCCATGGAGTGCCCTCCAGTAAGTCACCCGTCCAGCAAAGACGGTCACTGGCCCTGGTTGCAGTAAGTGGACGCCGTGAAGTGTATTTCTGAAAGTCATATTGTCCATAGAGACGCGTCATAACACTAAGATATACGACTCGGTCGAAACCCTGTTTGCACAAAGACCCCATGGAGTGCCCTCCAGTAAGTCACCCGTCCAGCAGAGACGGTCACTGGCTCTGGTTGCAGTAAGTGGACGCCGTGAAGTGTATTTCTGAAAGTCATATCGTTCATAGAGACGCGTCATGACACTGAGATATACGACTCGGTCGAAACCCTGTTTGCACAAAGACCCCATGGAGTGCCCTCCAGTAAGTCACCCGTCCAGCTGAGACGGTCACTGGCCTTGGTTGCAGTTAGTGGATGCCGTGGAGTGTATTTCTGAAAGTCATATCGTCCATAGAGACGCGTCATGACACTGAGATATACGACTCGGTCGAAACCCTGTTTGCACAAAGACCCCATGGAGTGCCCTCCAGTAAGTCACCCATCCAGCTGAGACGGTCACTAGCCCTGGTTGCAGTAAGTGGATGCAGTGGAGTGTATTTCTGAAAGTCATATCGTCCATAGAGACGCGTCATGACACTGAGATATACGACTCGGTCGAAACCCTGTTTGCACAAAGACCCCATGGAGTGCCCTCCAGTAAGTCACCCGTCCAGCTGAGACAGTCACTGGCCCTAGTTGCAGTAAGTGGACGCCGTGGAGTGTATTTCTGAAAGTCATATCGTCCATAGAGACGCGTCATGACACTGAGATATATGACTCGGTTGAAACCCTGTTCGCACTAAGACCCCATGGAGTGCCCTCCAGTAAGTCACCGGTCCAGCTGAGACGGTCACTGGCCCTAGTTGCAGTAAGTGGATGCCGTGGAGTGTATTTCTGAAAGTCATATCGTCCATAGAGACGCGTCATGACACTGAGATATACGACTCAGTCGAAACCCTGTTTGCACAAAGACCCCATGGAGTGCCTTCCAGTAAGTCACCCGTCCTAGCGGAGACGGTCACTGGCCCTGGTTGCACTAAACGAAAACCGTAAAGTGTATCCCTGAAAGTCATATCGTCCATAGAGACGCGTCATGACACTGAGATATACGATTCGGTTAAAATCCTGGTTGCTACTCAACTAGGAACGCCCGAGGAGTATGGGACCAACATCTAACTGATCTTAACGGTGAAGTATTCTATAATAAATCCTAGACTTGGTCTCGGCGACCATGAACTCGAGACTATAATCCCTGACGATTTAAACTACTTGCTCGATCTGTCCGAGCTTTATCCCTTTGATATTCCATCTATTGTATAACTGAAATTCATAGTGGAATCTTGTCGCTTTGTGCCGTGGTTTTTCTCCCGTAAGGGTATCCACGTAAAAATCTCTGTGTTGTCTATGCTGTGCTTTATTTATATTTATGCTCCTTTAATGCTTTATTTAACTCATTTATGATACATGCATGCATTTACTTTTGCCTTTTAATCAAGGGTAATCATCCGTTGATGTAATTAAGGGTTCGTGACCAGTTCACAGCCCGGAATGTAAAAGATCTCAGAATCTCTGGAATAAAATTTACCTCGCGGTGCTTTCTCGTGTATACTTTGTGATTGCTTATGATTGTCTATGAATGTCTCTATACTCAGAATTCCCCCAGAATAAAAGGAACAATATGAATAATGAAACACAGGAAAAGGAAAAAGACTGCTGACGAGCAGTTTTGATTTTTTTCTAAGTTCTAACAAACTGGCGACTCTGCTGGGGAATCGAATAATACCAGAATCTCTGGTTATCTCTGAGTAAAGAAACATCCTAAGATAAATCATTCACAAACACAAATGTATACATAAGAAAGTTCCGCTAGGAGAAATGTCCGGCGCCTTTACGGGCGCCAAACTGGCGACTCTCAATGGGAACGTTCTTCCCTTCATCTTTAAAGCAAAAGTTTTCCAAAAGAATTTCAAAATCTCACATGGCATGTATATGATTTGCACTTATATGCTTTTGTAAGTCATTGAGTCATATCGCGATTGGTAAGGACGGTCTTCTCTCCTTTCAAAGGTGTGGGGTGTTCTAATGTGCGTGTGACTGTGCAGAAAGACAGAAAAGAATCAACCATCAAAACTATATAAATGACAGCCACTATGTTCTTCCTAGCTTCTGGGGGATTTTACTTCCCTCACCTCATGACAGCAGAAACAGTGATTCCTGAAGCCGATTGGCAACTCGTCCAGAGACACCGATCACCAAAGAAAGCCGAAAGCAGACAAGTGACTTCAGTTAGAGCAGAAACAGCGAAGACACAAAGCAGTGTGAGGAAACAATGGAAGCCGGTCCGCAGGAATGAAACCCGCAATGCTATTAGAGCTATCGTGTCACCAAGGCCAGAATTCTCCTTCGTCACTGCCGATTTCCCGGTAATGACGGGAACAACACTACCAGTCAAAACACCGAATCAATTCACTATCCGGGGATTGACCGAGATTGCAATGAAGGCATGCTCTACTGAAACCAATATGACCAGTGCTAGACCACAGCGAGTGCAGGTTGCAGTGGTGCAAGTCGTAGAAAGGGAGGAGAGCGAGCAAGATACAGAGCTGCCTCCGATCCAAGCGCAAATAGATGAAATCATTCAGGTCCAAGAAGAAACAGCCAGAGAGATCAGAGAAATAAAAGAAGCATTAGTGGCTCTAGTCACCCAGGGGGCAGTCAGAAGCCCAACCGTTCCCTTTGGACAACCACTGGGAGAGTCACGGGATACAACAGGAGAACCAGTAGCCGTAGAACCACAAATTCACCCAAGGAATGTTGCATTCGAGCGTGCACCGCCGCAATCATCTCATGCCACGAAAGAAGAGTTGTCCCAGACGGTCGCGAACCTGATGCGTCAGGAAAGAGAAAAGGAGAAGATAGGAAAATATATATATCGGGTACCGTATCCGTCCGAAGTTAACGAAATCCCATTCCCTGACGAATTTAAGCATCCCGATTTCCCACAATTCGACGGGAAAGGGTCACCAGAGGAACATATGACCCAATTCATGACGGTGCTAGGGAATTTGTCCGTAGTACCTCAATATTGCCTCCGATTGTTTGGGTCGACGCTGACTGGAAAGGCATTTCAATGGTATATGTCATTACCCGCAGGGTCCATCAAGACCTGGGATCAGATGCAAGATTTGTTCATTTCTAAATTTTTCTCCACTGAGCGAGAAGTCTCGCTGACGGATTTAGCCTTAGTCCATCAGCGGCAAGGAGAGTCAATCGAGGCGTTTATTGATAGATGGGGAGCCATAGCAGCGCGATGCCGAGAATTGCCTAGCGAGCCTGAGCAAGTTAAGATGTGTACGCAAGCCATGGACCCAATAATCTCGTTCGGTTTATCCGAACACAATTTCTCAACGTTTAGGGACCTAGCAACAAAGGCCCATATGGTAGAGGAAGCCGCGCTGAGAACGCAGTTCAAAGCAGAAAGACCGAAGCGCGAGGTCTGGAAGATGGCCACATCAAGTTACGTCGACAAAAGCAAAGCCTCGAAAGATCGAAAACGGCTACATCCAGAACACAAGATTAAAGGTAAGCCAGTAGAAATTCAGTTCAGAGCCAAAGGGCCAGGAAAATCGAAAAAGATAACGATCGTCGGACGGGGCAGGGTAGAAGGACGTTACTCGTTTGACTCGAAAGACCTTGTTCCAATAATGGAACACCTAGTCGAAGAAGGGGAACTACAATTGCCAGAACTGATCCGACCAGAGGAAGCAGGACAAACGGATGCCCCCAATTATTGTAAGTATCATCGAATCTTGGGACATGAGACGGGGGAATGCCTCATCTTGAAAGGGAAAGTGCAGAGATTGATCGACCAGGGTACCATTAAGCTAATGACAGAAGAAATCAGTCGGACAACGTCAGCCGTAGTGACAATAGCACCTATGATACCACCAGTTCATGATGAAAGACTGGTACAAACAACAATGGTACAGGCTGTCGAAGAAAGGGAATCGGCAGGACACGATGTCGAATTGTCGGCAATTCGAGAGAAAGTCAGCGAATTGGCCCAAGCCCATAGAAAGCTATCCGAACAGATGGGAGAAGTTCGGGAGGCTTTAGCCATCTTGATCTCACAGAAAGCGACCCCTAGTACCGCTATGCCTGTCCAACAGTTGGAAGAAGAAGCACCGAGGGCAGCCTGTAATGTTGTTGAAGTAAGACAACAAAGCCACACCGAACAAATAAACGCGTCGGGTTCAGACTCCATGATCCCATACGAACTGCTAGGCAATATCTCTTTCACCCTTCATAACCTGGCTGTAGAGGTTCGCATGATAGAGCAATCCGTTTCAGAAACACGATCTCAAGCAGAAAAGTCAAGACACAAAATGAGAAAGAGGACACGAGTAGACGTAAGAAAGAACCCTAGAAACCGAAAACGACCGAATCCAGGACATGAGGCAGAGTCCAGTGTAATGAGGACACGAGACAAGGGCAAAGAACCTCAGAAGTCGCGGCACATGACAATCAGTGAGCGAGACGAAAAGAATGGACCGTATACATTTGACATTAAAGACCTTGTCCCAATTATGGAGCGGCTAATCGAAGAAAGAAAATTGCGACTCCCAAAGTCTGTTCGACCAGCAGAAGTAGGACGCGTGGATGATCCCAACTATTGCGAATATCACAGATACATAGGCCACAAAACCGAGCAATGCTTCGTCCTAAAAGGAAAGATACAAAAGATGATAAACCAAGGCGTCGTCAGTTTGAAAATGGGAGAGTCTGATAAAACCCCGGCCAGTACGGTTCCAGTAGATATCGCTTAGGAAGAACTTCGCTCGAAGAACTCCATTCCCTAAACTTCAATAATCGTGAATGTTTACAAATAGTCCTGGCGGTTTATAAAGTAGATAGGAATATACTTATGTTCACTCATGCATCAACTTCATCTGTATACTGTGCTTCATACTTGTTTACATGTTCACTCACATCATACTGTTGTGCATATGAATATAAAATGTTCGTAGAGCTCTTCTTAATGACAGGTACCATAGTCGGAGAATATTAAAGAATCGACTCCACGAATCATCAACCGACTCATTATATCCTCATCAGACCGGTTGAATCAGGAGAGAATATCTTATAGAAAGTCTACGCGAATCACAACATCCCCATATTATGGTATCTTCGTCACAAGTTCTCATATTAAGTATCTTGGTATTCCGGCATTCCTATGCTTAATAGGAGAATACTTCAGAATTGATGGATTCTCATATATATGTATATGTGGTTCTCTACTTGAAGACGGCTGAGATACTCTATTATTATCGATCTCTTATACTTATGCACAATGTTTTATATGAAGATGATCGGAACATCGCTATCTATATCCAGCTTTCGTGTTATGTCATGGATCTTCCATCATTATCGCATTATTCTTTTACTGAATATGAAGATAAGTCACGATTGGAAATCTCCTGTATACTTATTTATATATACGGCCTTATATGAAGACGATTAGGGCATTCTATTATGTATCACTTTACCTTGAAAATATTGACAACTTTCTCTTATGAAGAATTCTGTGACAAGAATATGCAATTAAAGATTATGATCGGACGGGTATTCGGCACGGATTCCTAAAGCACAAGATCTGTCTCATTAGAATGAAGTGGTCTTACAGAGTGACGAGCCAGAAGCACTGGGGGCAAGCCCCAATATATTATGAGAAACTCGAGTTTATAAGAAGAAGACGACTGGGGGCAAGCCCTAATATATTATCAAAATATCAAGTCTGCAGAAAGAAATGACTGGGGGCAGGCCAGGGAGGATGACGTATAAACCTGAAAACATGGAGCTAAAAGAAAGTTTTGGACTTATAACATGAACGTCTCTCGAAACCAATGATCCAAGAGTACACAGGTTAAGTAAAAAGGGAAGTATTATTTCTATAGGTTCTTCCATTTTTATGCTTTGATATACTCAGTTTACATTAAGCTCATACATAATACATCATTTTATACATACTAGTCTCAAACACATAACACCAAGTAGTGGTTTAGCAAAAGAATCATTGTCATTATTTTAGATCATGAAGCATGCAGCTAACAAGTTCTGATGTCAATTACGTCGGATACAAGTGACAGTTGGGTATTCAGGACAGCTGTCTAATAATATTTTTGTCTGACAATGACCGTAAAAGAAAGCAAAAGAACAGAATTACAGCTTCTCCAGGCATCCTGTTATGAACTTCATCACATCCTTCCGCGTTGCCTCCATGGTGGCCTTTGCCTCCGTTAGCGTCAGCGCAGGATTCAGAATATCACGAAGTTCGATTTCTAAATCTTCCACTTGCTTGCGTGCCGCCTCTCCTTCACTCTCGAGTTGTGCGACCTCGGCACGGTTCTGATTAATGACAAGATCAAGGGGGGCAACCTCAAGATTTATGGCCGTTTCTTCCACCTGTAGCCGTGCGATCTCAGATTTGACATCAGCAAGATGATTAATACACCCGCGACGTTGAGTCTCGCTTCTTCTAAGGTTGTTCTAGCATTAACCGCCGAACATTCTCGCTGCTCTATGACAGGCGGCAAAGAAGACAGCACTTGCCGTTTCTCTTCAGCCGTAGGGTCAGGTTCAATCCGTTCAGTCATAATAACCTGCGTAACAGAATCCTCGAAAGAAGAAATACGACAGACTATTTCTGATACATCAGGCCCGATTACTCCTGCACAAGCTTCCAATGCCTTCACCCCTGCTCCTAGTGTATGCCACTCGCTTGGTTCAGCCAACGCCCTTGAAATATTGGATAGTAAACCCCTCAGTACGCTTTGTCCGAAACAATCTAAATGATCAAAACAAGGAACATCGAATGCTCCGTGAGCAGCCGCCTCAAAATTGACAGTATCTGCAACAAGAGGAACAGAGCGAGTATGCAATGAAATGACAAGTATAGAAAAAGAATACACCAAGGAACTATGAAAGAACTATACCGAAAGATGGCTTGAATACAGGTTCTGAGGAAATTGCAGTATGTATCGTCGCATCAGGGAAAGGCTTAATAGTCCCAGTCAGTGGTGTCGAGGTCACATCCAGAAGTTCAGTAGTGTCACTATCAGTATCGATTATTTCAGTTACCGCTGGCGACTCCGCCATACCCTCAACACTGGAAGCACCAGGGGCTATAGATACAGTCGTGTTATTCCTCGGCATAGTGGACCCTTGCAGATTATCCTCTCCAATCGGCTCAGCCTGCTCTCTCATGCTAGCATGATCTGATATTGCCTTCGTCGGCCCAGTCATCGTCGGGTCATCTTCACTAATTAACCGACCGGCATCCTTATCGCCTTCAATCACCAGAAGACGTGTGAACCCAGCTTCTTGAGACCATTTCGCTAAAAGTACTCCGAAAGTATGCCAGGCATCCAACGCGGTATCCTCCTTACGATGGTCAATTGACACACTAAGGGAGATCTTATGCTTAATGCTCGACGATAAATACGCTTCAGCCTGCTCTCTATAATAACCCAATCCGTCAGCGAAGACCTCTGTCAGCCCTGGAGGAGGAATGTAGAGTGGATCATCAACAGAGCTGTTTTTTCGGACCAGAGCATACTGATGCACCCACCATCTCAGCCAGCTATAAGAACCGCTAGTCTTCCGATAGAGGCCGGGAAGCATGAATCTCGCGCCTGTTCGCGTCATCAAAAGTTGATGCCATATCCACTCCCAATGAATAGGACCTGTACCATATGCCCGCTCTACTTTAGTTACATCTGGTAACGTCATCGGAACACCTTGATCGTGCCCAAATTGCCTGGCAAACCGACTAGGGTAATAAGGTTCTCACCAGAACTCTATTCCTTCGCGTAGCGGAAGTGAGGTAGTACGAATAGACACCAGAAATTCCCTACCAGTGACATCCACAGAATGTTCATTGTCAACGACTTCTCGATCTTCTCCGGCATCAGAAACAGGAAAGTGGTAGAAACAAATCTCCGCCCAATTGCCAATTTTAGAAGCTATCCAATCAGACGATCTCGTTATCATGTTAAGTTTTCTATAGCGATAAAGAGGTGCGTGATCGGTGTGAAAATACTGGAAGAGATCCACTCCGTAGGTCCATGGGAAATATATGCCTAACCACCCGCAGAAGAAATGCCATGGGCAATAAGCCACATTCATCCCTCGCCAGGGTTGATCTTTTTTACTCGCAATATTGCTAAAAGCCCTATATAAACTGCATAGCATCGGCGGTGCTAGAGAAAATTGACGACCACTTGCAAGAGCTCCCGCCACAACGAAGCAAGAAACCCTGATGCCATCAGCACTCTTGGAGCTAGGCAACATAACCGCCGACAGCCAGTATGCTAAGAAACCCGCCAGTTCACAAGACGGTGTAAGCTCGTTCGGATTGCTAAACTTTCGTTCAAAACGTTCCTTCATCAAAGCCTGGTCTTCGGGTAAGATCTCATACCCTTCGTAATCAATGCTGCAAGAAGAAAGAAGTGCCCATGTCAGAAACAAAGAAATTAAAGTATGCAGAGCACGTAATACAAAAGAAGGCATTGGAAGAAGTATTACTTCATCCTCTGGCTAAAGTAGATCAACCAGTCGTCATAGTGAATCTTTATAATATTGTCGAACTGCGACAACTCAGCAAACAACTCTAGACAAGCCTTTGAATGATAAGCATCTCGAGGACTTTTGAGCCGAAACGAAGACAGCTCTTCATCAGTTGGGACGTATTCCTGGTAATATTCTCCTATCACAGACAACCCAGCCATCATCCGGAGATCCCATAAAGTTATGCTCATCTCTCCACATGGAAAGTGGAACGAATTGGTAATGGAAGACCAGTAGTTCAAGAAGCTTCGAAGAATTGTTGGATCTCGGGAGAAATGTTCGGAGGTCGCATCGATAGCCTGGTACAGGCCGACTTGCTTTAAAATCGTCTTATGCCGGATCAAAATCTCTTTTGCCCACGGCTCATAACCAACTCGCTCGTTCAAATGACCCCGCGTACGAAAGCTCTTCGTCGCCCACATCGTCGCCTTGTCCATGTGTCGAAAAGGTTGCTGCACTGTCTCAAAATAATGGACTGGAGAAGGAGTGCGAGGATCACAAGTAGGCGCAAGGAAAACCATTTCTCTCGAGGAACCTACCCGCTGTTCTCTCCCATCGTCGACCAGTATGGTAGTGAACAACTGCTCGGGGGCAGATGTCCACCTCTCGACTCCATAGAATTGAAAAGGGCCTTGAACGTTGGATGGTTCGATGCTCGGGAAGGGCTTGTGCCTCGTAAGAGATTTCTCATGCAAGATGACTCGGTTGGTATAAGGGTTGACGATGGAGAAACCGCATGTAGTAATGATCTTGTTTCTATTCCAGCCGATCTTCATCCGCTCATTCTTCGGATCAATGAGTTGTGGCGATTGCTCCGCCTTGTCAACTTCCTCAGCCGGCTTCATACCTCGATTTCGTCTCTTCTTCTTCTGACCTTCCTGATCATCCTCGAAATGTCGGCCGCGCACGCTAGAAGGGCCTGCCTCAACGACATTGGCAGCATCAGTAAACTGACAATACCAGGCGGACCATTCCCCTTCAGTCCCTTGCGTCGGAGGCTCAGATATGGTTTTGTCTACATAAATACGCAGTAATACTTCATGGGAGAGTTGCTTAATTCGATCAGAGAAATCCTCCACTTCGGATTCGATTGTCTCGAGGGATTGCGAATGACACTCTGCCGGAGACGGGTTAGCAGTATCTCCAGTCGCCCTCTTTTTACCGCGTCGTATAGATGAAGAGCTGGAAACTTGCGATTTGGAAACTTCACCAGAAGAACCTGCTGCTGTCACCATGATTCACTACAATACGCAAACAAAAGTGCATCAAAAAGAAGACCAACGCATGCAACAGGCAACACAATAAGGTAAGCATTGCATCATTCAATCACGGATTTCACACACAAAATACATCAGTAAACACATGCATAAAGTCATGACCCACAGCAATATGGAAACAGTGGAATTCGAGCGCACATCCGACAAGCAAGCGCGCACATATCATAGCGCAGCAAATACAGTAGCAGCCCTACATGTACACTCTGAGCGCGTGCGAATTCGCACTAACTCCAAATGATGCGTGTGCACCTGCATAGAAGTGCACATCATAGAACCGCTTAAAGAAGCAGTTGTGAGCCATCAAAGACCAGCATAAGCAATATACTATGGGCCCCGAGTACTAAATCCCAATCGTATTTGAGCGTTGAGTGAGATAGCCGCAAACGGCATCGAATTTGGCTGAGAATCAAGCCAGATATGCCACTTTTTCACCGAAGGCAAGTGTTGGGGCCAAAATTCCATTATTTCACTAAGTGGTGGAACCACACCAAGGAGATGCCCCAAGCGCATGTGGCCTCTCACATGCGCATGATCACCTCTCACATGCACCTAATGCATCTACAACATGCGCCTGGGTATGAGCACATGCGCCCGGGTATGAGCACATGCGCCCACTCCAAGATGCACTATTACATGCGCATGGAGCAAGAGACATGCGCCAAAAATGTTCCTACATGCGCCTGGACCAAAGCCCAATGCATCCATTAACAAGTTGGAGAGCACATGCGCCCAAGGAGAGCACATGCGCCTACTCCCTCATGAGGAGCTCTCTCACCTCTTAGAATTTTGGTTTTCTTGATTCGGAAGTGAACAAATGACTCAGTGAGTCCGGTATTTATACTTGAGCCTGTGGAACGGTGCACCGCACTGGCCTGACATAAGCATCCATCGCAGCACACCGGGGGGGCACTTGTTGGGGCTCAAATTTGTACCCATTATAAAATGGTATTCAACGGTCCATCTACAATGATTTGAACTGATTTCGAGATCCGAAATAATCGAAAAATGCCAGTGCCGCCCTAACATGCGCAATCGTGACTGAAACCTACGAATGCTATTTCGGGGTGGAATCGGACATGCGAATTACCGCCAAATGATCCGGAACGCCCTAAAACCCTTAACCTGCAAGTTTCGAGGTCGCACGATACATATCTTTACCAGCGCGCTTCCAAATGCATTTTTTGCCCTGACTTATCCGATTATAAGGGCCCAAAAGCCTACAGGTACCATTTCGGGCTGGAATCAGACATGCGGATTACCGCCAAATGATCCGAAATGCCCGAAAAATCTTAAGTAGCAAGTTTGAAGTCATTGCGTGCATATTTCCACATGCATTTATTCACTCTCTCTCCACATGCATTTGTTCACTCTCTCTCCACATGCGAATGTCTTAAGGAAACATGCATTCACTCTCTCACCACATGCGCATGAGAGCTCTCTCTCTCCCTTTTCAATATTCTAAAAAGTACAAAAATCATGAAAATATGCTAAGTGGGGCCACATGCGGCCAACACAGAGACCACATGCGCCCATACCAGTGGCACATCCGCCCATGCCATGCTACATGCGCCTGGTGCATGGGTACATGCGCATGATCCCATGCGCATGACTCGTCTCTCCAGAATATTTCCATGCGCATGATCCCCATGCGCATGACTCGTCTCTCCAGAATATTTTCATGCGCAAAAATCCCCACAACATGCGCATGACTCGTCTCTCCAGAATATTTCCATGCTCATGCATGCCCTCCATTTTTGCAAACAACATGCGCCCGGTACCCGATACCCGATCAACATGCTATAAATACCCCTCCACTCGATAATACAGGGACAACGAGATCATCACTCCCAGAGCACACTTCTTGCAGAGGTAAAAATTCCTCACCGGAATCCTCACATGCGCCCACACCTCGCCGGATGCCACAACCGGAAAGGGATTTCTCCCACCGGAGTTGCAATAAGAGGAAGAGAAGCAACATGCGCCCATCCTTTTGTTGGAAGCAAATGGGAAGTTTCCCAAGTCCTTGGAGGACATGCGCCCATAGTGCCATCTTTCTCTTCACTCCCTCATGCCACATGCGCTTAAGTGCGCCCAAGGGAGAGGCCACATGCGCTCAGTGCGCTCAATGGAGAGGCCACATGCGCTCAGTGCGCTCGATGGAGAGGCCACATGCGCATAAGTGCGCCCAAGGCGCAGGCACATGCGCTCACCTCCCTTCCATTTCCTCTTTCTCCTCACTTTTCTCCCACATGCGCTTGAGGAAGAGTCACATGCGCCCAAACCAACCCAACCTCCCATGCGCCTGGACGCTGATAGGGAGGTGGGGCCTTCCATGATGTGGCCCGCCTTCGACGTGGCTCGCCTTCCGATCGCGTCAGCACTCCTAGACACACATCAATGTCCTCTATCCATCCCCCGGACCGGATTCACCAACGGTCGATGTTAAGTGGGCCAAATTAGCAATTTGATCAAAATGGCCAACACTTAGCCAATATTGCAAACCTCGGAAATCCTTCCGAAAGAGCCGGAAATGGCCGAAAGTAAGAGGAATCGTGCGGAATTTGACCGAAACCGAGAGGGAGACTTCTCTCCGCCATAACATGATATGCCATAATCATGCATTACAATGAGATTACCTGATCTCAGGATCTCAGAGAAACCTTGATCAAACCATAAACAGGTCCACTACTTAGTCATTTTTAGCCCTGGGAAGTGCCCTGTTGGCTCAGAAATCGACTTACACTAAACAAATCGAAATGCGATCGCACTGTGACTCTCGTGGACATAATCTGCCTCTATCCAAAGACGATCGTGATAGGTATTCACCAAATCCTTTGATCAGATCGTAAACAGGCCCTGGGAAGTGCCCTGACGGCCCGAAAATCTACCAATGCCAAATGAAATCAATCGCGATTTCAAAGACGCGAGGGCAAAATATCAATGACACAAAGATATATATGAAGCAGATTAATGAAATTAAATGCATAATTTGTCTGATACACTAAGCATCTAGCATGAATACGATCTTCTCTTGAGCATACATAAAGCATAGTTACTTTGTACTGTACTCATTTGCATCCATTGCATGAATTTATTTCATCTCGGATCGAGATACGAAACTAAATCAAAGGGGACTATGGTTATCATCAAAAATCGTAACCAAAGAGTTCTAAACGTCTGAAATACTTCATTGTTAAGACCAGTTGATGTGAGTCCTATCCAAGGCGGGATCCGTCAGTTGAGTGGCTAAGGGAATGAGTGCCCTCTAGTAAGTCACCTGTCCAGCAGAGACGGTCACTGGCCCTGGTTGCAGTAAGTGGACGCCGTGAAGTGTATTTCTGAAAGTCATATCGTCCATAGAGACGCGTCATGACACTGAGATATACGACTCGGTCGAAACCCTATTTGCACAAAGACCCCATGGAGTGCCCTCCAGTAAGTCACCCGTCCAGCAGAGACGGTCACTGGCCCTGGTTGCAATAAGTGGACGCCGTGAAGTGTATTTCTGAAAGTCATATCGTCCATATAGACGCGTCATGACACTGAGATATACGACTCGGTCGAAACCCTGTTTGCACAAAGACCCCATGGAGTGCCCTCCAGTAAGTCACCCGTCCAGCGGAGACGGTCACTGGCCCTGGTTGCAGTAAGTGGATGCCATGAAGTGTATTTCTGAAAGTCATATCGTCCATAGAGACGCGTCATGACACTGAGATATACGACTCGGTCGAAACCCTGTTTGGATAAAGACCCCATGGAGTGCCCTCCAGTAAGTCACCCGTCCAGCTGAGATGGTCATTGGCCCTGGTTGTAGTAAGTGGACGCCGTGGAGTGTATTTCTGAAAGTCATATCGTCCATAGAGACGCGTCATGACACTGAGATATATGACTCGGTTGAAACCCTGTTCGCACTAAGACCCCATGGAGTGCCCTCCAGTAAGTCACCCGTCCAGCTGAGACGGTCACTGGCCCTGGTTGCAGTAAGTGGACGCCGTGGAGTGTATTTCTGAAAGTCATATCGTCCATAGAGACGCGTCATGACACTGAGATATACAACTCGGTCGAAACCCTGTTTGCACAAAGACCCCATGGAGTGCCCTCCAGTAAGTCACCCGTCCAGCTGAGACGGTCACTGGCCCTGGTTGCAGTAAGTGGATGCCGTGGAGTGTATTTCTGAAAGTCATATCGTCCATAAAGACGCGTCATGACACTGAGATATACGACTCGGTCGAAACCCTGTTTGCACAAAGACCCCATGGAGTGCCCTCTAGTAAGTCACCCGTCCAGCTGAGACGGTCACTGGCCCTGGTTGCAGTAAGTGGATGACGTGGAGTGTATTTCTGAAAGTCATATCGTCCATAGAGACGCGTCATGACACTGAGATATACGACTCGGTCGAAACCCTGTTTGCACAAAGACCCCATGGAGTGCCCTCCAGTAAGTCACCCGTCCAGCAGAGACGGTCACTGGCCCTGGTTGCAGTAAGTGGACGCCGTGGAGTGTATTTCTGAAAGTCATATCGTCCATAGAGACGCGTCATGACACTGAGATATATGACTCGGTTGAAACCCTGTTCGCACTAAGACCCCATGGAGTGCCCTCTAGTAAGTCACCCGTCCAGCTGAGACCGTCACTGGCCCTGGTTACAGCAAGTGGATGCCGTGGAGTGTATTTCTGAAAGTCATATCGTCCATAGAGACGCGTCATGACACTGAGATATACGACTCGGTCGAAACCCTGTTTGCACAAAGACCCCATGGAGTGCCTTCCAGTAAGTCACCCGTCCTAGCAGAGACGGTCACTGGCCCTGGTTGCACTAAACGAAAACGTAAAGTGTATCCCTGAAAGTCATATCGTCCATAGAGACGCGTCATGACACTGAGATATACGATTCGGTTAAAATCCTGGTTGCTACTCAACTAGGAACGCCCGAGGAGTATGGGACCAACATCTAACTGATCTTAATGGTGAAGTATTCCATAATAAATCCTAGACTTGGTCTCGGCGACCATGAACTCGAGACTATAATCCCTGACGATTTAAACTACTTGCTCGATCTATCCGAGCTTTATCCCTTTGATATTACATCTATTGTATTACTGAAATTCATAGTGGAATCTTGTCGCTTTGTGCCGTGGTTTTTCTCCCGTAAGGGTTTCCACGTAAAAATCTCTGTGTTGTCTATGCTGTGCTTTATTTATATTTATGCTCCTTTAATGCTTTATTTAACTCATTTATGATACATGCATGCATTTACTTTTGCCTTTTAATCAAGGGTGATCATCCGTTGATGTAATTAAGGGTTCGTGACCAGTTCACAGCCCGGAATGTAAAAGATCTCAGAATCTCTGGAATAAAATTTACCTCGCGGTGCTTTCTCGTGTATACTTTGTGATTGCTTATGATTGTCTATGAATGTCTCTATACTCAGAATTCCCCCAGAATAAAAGGAACAATATGAATAATGAAACACAGGAAAAGGAAAAAGACTGCTGACGAGCAGTTTTGATTTTTTTCTAAGTTCTAACAAATGGTAGATAATAGCAGGGTGATGCATGTGTAGATTATTTGCCCTCACTTTTCTAGTGCCGTTGTGCCATCAGGATTCTGGGCAACTAAAACCCTAAACCGTAAACCTAAACCTAAAACCCGAAACCCTAAACCTAACCATAAAGCCTAACCTAACCTTAAACCCTAAACCTAAACCTAAACCTAAACTTAAAACCTAAACATAAACCCTAAACCCTAAGACTCCAAACCTAAACCTAAACCTAAACCCTAAACCCTAAACCTAAAAGCTAAACCTAAACCTAAACCTAAACGCTAAACCTAAACCTAAAACCCTAAATCTAAACCCCAAACCCTAAACCTAAACCTAAACCCAAACCCTAAACCTTCTAGTTGGCTGAGTTGAAGTCATCTAAGAAATCAATATGTGGGAAAGAGATGTGCCGAGAAAAGAAAGAAAGAAATGAAAAGTATAAAAAAAAAAAAAAAAAAAAAAAAAGAGGTGAAAGTAAAAGAAAGAAGTTCAAAAACCAAGAGGGGAGTGAAAAAATAAATGTGGGAAGTGTAAAAAATACGTGGGAAGTGCAAAAAAAGGCAAGTGTGACATAAAGAGAGAAGCGGAGAGAGAGAGAGCGAGAGAGAGAGAGAGAGAGAGAAGCGAAAAAAGAGGAGAAAAAAAGGAGAAGTGAAAAAACAAGGAAATAGTGTGGAAAAAAAAGAGAGAAAAGTGAATAAACAGGATTCGTGTAGTTGACCCCAATCAGTTGAGACAATGCTTTGATGATGATAATGAGGATGAGGACATATTGTTTATGTATATCTTTATCATCATCTAAACATTATCCTAATTATTATAAGCTTTACAATTGTGTTCTATCATTTCAATTAATTGTGGACTATATCACAAAAAACAGAGAAGTGAAAGAAAAAATAAAAAAATGTGCTAAAAAACTTAAAAAGAATTCCATGAAAAAGAGAAATATATAAAATAAAAAAAAGATGAAAATGAAAAATAATGTGAGACATGAAAAAAAAGAAAAAGAAACAAAGAACTGAAAAAAAAAAAAAAAGAGAAATGGAGAAAAAAAGAAGAAGTGAGAAGTGCTATAAAATGGGAAAAGTGTAAAAATAGTTGTAAAAAAATAATGAAAAATAAAAAAGAGAAATGCAAAAAAAAAGGGAAGTGAGAAAAGAGGGAAGTGCAAGAAACAGAGAAGTGTAATAAAAAAAAAAGAGAAGTGAAAAAAATATGGGCGAAGTGCAAAAAAAAGTGTAGAGAAAAGAGAGACGTGAAGAAAGAGAGAGAGAGAGAGAGAGAGAGAGAGAGAGAGAGAGAGAGAGAGAGGTGAAAAAGATAAAAGATAAAAGATAAAAGTTCGTAGAAAAGAGAAGTAAAAAGAATAAACAAGTGTAATACAAAGGAGAGATGAGAAAAAGAGAGTGAAAAAATAAAAAAGAGAGAACTGTAGAAAAAAGTGAAAAAAAAAAAAACAGAGATAGAATTGCAAAAAAATATGGGGGAAGTGCAAAAAAATGCAAGCGGAAGAAAAAAGAGAGAAGTGCAAATATAAAAAGGAGAAAAAAAAAAAGAGAAGTGCAAAAACCAAGATAAAAATGTGAAAAAGAGGGAAGTGACTAAACATGATTCATGTAGCTGACCCCAATCAGTTTAAACAATACTTTGACGATGATAATGAGGATGAAATAATGATATATGTGTTTATGTACACCATCATCATCTAAGCATTATCTCAATTATTATATGCTTTACAATTTTGTTCTGTCATTCCAATTTATTGCAGACTGTGTCATAAAATACAGAGAAGCGTAAGAAAAAAGACTGTGTCATCATCTAAGCATTATCATAATTGTATTTTTGCACTTCTCTCTTTTCAAAAAGAGAGAATGGCAGAGAGAAGCGAAAAAATAGAAAGAGAATTGCAAAATAAAAAGAGAAGTGCAAAAAATAAAGGGACGTGCAAAAGAAAGAGAGAGAAGTGCATAAAAATAAGCGAATTAAAAAAAAGATGGAAAGTACAAAAAAAAAAGTGCAAAAAAGGGAAATGCAAGAAAAAAGAGCACAAAGAGAGAAATGCAAAAAAAAGAAGAAGAAGAAGAAGAAGAAGAAGAAGAAGAAGAAGTGAAAAAAAGGAAATAAAAAGTGCAAAAAACAACAAAAAAATCTATAAATAAAAATATAGAGAAGTGCATAAAAAATAAAAAATTACAAAAAAAAATTAAGTGTAAAAAAAAAGAGAATAAAAGAAGTGTAAACAGAGAGAGAAAGAGAGAGTGAGAGAGAAGTGCAGAAAAAAGAAATTAAAAAAAATTGAAAAGTGTAAAAAAAAAGAGGTGAAAGAAAAAGAAAGAAGTTCAAAAACAAATAGGGAAGTGAAAAAATATGGGGAGTGTAAAAATTATGTGGGAAGTGCACAAAAAGGCAAGTGTGACAAAAAGAGAGAAGCGCAGAGAGAGAGAGAGAGAGAGAGAGAGGTGGAAGAAAAAGATGAGAAAAAAAAGGAAGAAGTGAAAAAATAAGAAAATAGTGTGAAAAAATAGGAAAGTGGCTAAACAGGATTCGTGTAGCTGACCGTAATCAGTTTAGACAATACTTTAATGATGATAATGAGGATGAGGATGATGTGTTTATATATATCATCATCATCATCTAAGCATTATCCTAATTATTATAAGCTTTACAATTTTGTTTTATCATTTCAATTTATTGCAGACTGTATCATAAAAAAAAATAGAGAAGTGAAAGAAAAATAAAAAAGGTGCTAAAAAACTTAAAAAGAATTCCATGAAAAAAGAGAAATATATAAAAAAAGAAAGACGAAAAAGAAAAAAAAAAGTGAGAAGTGAAAAAAAAAAAAACAAAGAACTAAAAAAAAAAAGAAAGAAGTAAGAAGTGCTATAAAAGGTATAAAAGGGGAAAAGTGTAAAAAAAGATAGAATTACAAAAAAGAGAGAGAGAGAGAGATGCAAAAAACAAGAAAATAGTGTGAAAAAAAAAAGAGGAAAGTGAAAAAACAAGGAATAGTGTGAAAAAAGAAGAAGAAGAGGAAAGTGACTAAACAGGATTCGTGTAGTTGACCCCAATCAGTTGAGACAATGCTTTGATGATGATAATGAGGATGAGAATGATGATATATGTGTTTATGTATATCGTTATCATCATCTAAGCATTATCATAATTATTATAAGCTTTACAATTATGTTCTATCATTTCAATTTATTGCAGACCGTATCATAAAAAACAGAGAAGTGAAAGAAAAATATAAAAAAAAAGGTGCTAAAAAACTTAAAACGAATTCCATGAAAAAGAGAAATATATAAAAAAAGAAAGATGAAAATGAAAAAAAATGTGAGACGTGAAAAAAAAAAAAAAAAGAAACAAAGAACTAAAAAAAAAATGCAGAAAAAAAGTGAGAAGTGCCATAAAAGGAGAAAAGTGTAAAAATAGATAAAATTGTAAAAATAAAAAATAACACAAAATAAAAAAGAAAAATGGAAAAAAAGAGGGTAGTGCAAGAAACAAAGAAGTGTAATAAAAAAGAGAGAAGTGAAAAAAATATGGGAGAAGTGCAAAAAAAAAGTGTAGAGAAAAGAGAGAAGTGAAGAGAGAGAGAGAGAGAGAGAGAGAGAGAGAGAGAGAGAGAGGAGGAAAAGAAAAAAGAAAAAAGATAGAAGTTCGTAAAAAGGAGAAGTGAAAAAGAATAAACAAGTGTAATACAAAAAGAGAGATGAGAAAAAGAGAAAGTGAAAAAACAAAAGAGAGAGAACTGCAAATAGAAGGGAAAAAAATAGACAGAGATAAAATTGCAAAAAATAGATGAAGAAAACTTGTGTGGGCCCCAAGAAGGTTTTAATGGTAGGCCTTTAAGCACCACTGACTCCTGTGTTGTGGTCCTCATGAGATTTGGATCTACCTCATTTTGGGCCTTAGGATGATTTGGAAAAAGGGATGAATGGCATGGATGAAACAAATACATCATGAGAGTTTTTTTACTATGAAGCATAGGGCCCCACCTGCATAAGCTTGGGCTCCAGACATTTTTACACACCCTGATGCACGGAAGACCAAATAATTCATCTCGTTTTTTACTTGGAAGGACATTGAATATCATCCTCATCATCTAGCCTTATCCTGGTTAATTGGGTTCGACTACATGAATCATGTTGTGCCATTCCACCATCAAGTATGAACTTTGATGCAAAATGTTGTTGATGGGATTCGAGGTAGGGGTTCTTGCTAGAGAGATGAAACTTATGTTCATGCTTAAAAAAATTTAACAAATATGAATTCCATTGCAACTACCCAAAGAAATCAAATATGAATTCCATTGCAACTACCCAAAGAAAAGTGAACTGATCTTTAAAACAAAAATCAAGGTTGTCTTGTTCAAGTTCTAACCTGAACTGCAGCCATTCCACCATCAAGTGTGAACTTTGATGCAAAATGTTGTTGATGGGATTCGAGGTAGGGGTTCTTGCTAGAGAGATGAAACTTATGTTCATGCTTAAAAAATTTAACAAATATGAATTCCATTGCAACTACCCAAAGAAATCAAATATGAATTCCATTGCAACTACCCAAAGAAAAGTGAACTGATCTTTAAAACAAAAATCAAGGTTGTCTTGTTCAAGTTCTAACCTGAACTGCAGCCTGATAGAAGAGCTTCTCCCCAACCGAACCCGCTATAACAGTGAGTATAAACTGCAAAATCTCAATACATTTAGATCCTGCCCATTGAAAAAATAACATACATAAATCGAGGGTTAGATGCGAAGTAAACATCAGAAATCCATCTAAATCTGCACACAAGCCTGTAATGCCATCAATTGACAAACCTGTAAGCAATTTAATTCCATAATGTCAAACGTAGCCTTCTTCTGAATGACCCGCTGCACTAACTGAACACCCATCTTAACCTGATCGAGAAAAGAACAGGAAAAAAATCGCAATGCAATGACTAATATCTTGAAACATCTACAAACCTATTTTATTTGATATTTAAACTTTTTCAATTTGCACCATTAGCCTGCTGCATTAACAGATCAGCTAAAACTGCTGCAACAGTCAATTAGAAAGAGATGAACGAAGTTCAGCTCCCTTTAGTTCAGACCCAAAAGTTCTAATGAACAAGGATTAGTTCCCATGCAACAAAACATGAGACAGCAGATGATACATCGAATAATCAAGATGGACAATTGGTTCACATAAAGGACTTCAATGGAAGTATGCATCTAGAAATATATAAGGAATCTGACACTAATTGTGCACTAAATGATGAAAAATCTTGGAAGAAAACTAACCAATAAGCAATTTCATCTGCTGCAAACCATGAATGAGAAAGAAACTAAAGAACCATAAAAAAAAAAATCAACCAAATTACAGTTCACTGCCATTTCCTTCCATAGCAGCCATCCAATTTCCAAATACATTAATATTGAATAAAGCCAAATAAAAAATAAAAAACGCACTCTTCACATTTGTCAAGACCAAAAAGCATTGCAAATGATCTTTTTTCTCCGTATACATTGCAAACAATCACATCAATTAAATATGGGTTGTGCAGATTATCTGCTTTCGCCGGTCATTGATATTGAATGAATCTGACATAGCTTCAATAATGAGGCCAAAGGATGTGCCTATATTCCTGTGGTGAGGCAGTGGGACAAACCAATCTTCACAAGGAGGCTCAATATACTGTCCACAACAAGAATGGAAAGAACTGAAAGCAATCTTTTCTTTTCTTAGTCTTCCACACCATCTACCTATGGATATACTTGATCAAATCTCTTACCACACATTCGAACTTAATTACACTAACAAAGAACTAAAAGTTGTACTATGCTACTTTTGAAGTGGATTTCTGTTGTGGTGTGTTGGCCTACTGGTCTTATGCTGATTTAGCTTAAAAATGATATTCTTAATGGCACACTCCAAAATTGGAAAGAATGGCGCTGAGATAGGAAAAATGCAAAGCAAAAAAAAATTAAGGAAATTGCAAAATGAAAGGAAAAATTCAACAATTTTGATAAACATCAAGTTAATCTTACAAACCACCAACTGTAAGGTAAATTCTTAAACTCGCAAGGTAGAGTGCATGGTCATGAATCATTACTCTCAAACTTTAACAGTTTCACATTACCAGGAATATGCATAGCAAGCTTAAAAGCACATTTTGAAAATCGCAAAAATTAGCATGATAAACTAACTGCCAGAATGATTTTTTTTTTTTCTTTTTGATTGCATATTGACCAAACATGTACTTTTTCACATGATCAATTTTCAAGAAACAAGAAATCAATTCTACTACATATCTAAATCAAGCAAAACAAGACATACCAGTTGGAGATGGATAGATGGACATGTTGTCTGTAATGTAATCCATAAATTTGGCCCTGGTATGATGTTCAATATCATGAGAATCAGTCACCCTAGCGGAGCTGCACATCGATCCAGTATTTATTGCTCGCTTTCTGATCAAATACATCCTTTAACTGAGCCACTAAACTGGGTTTCGACATAGGCCATCTATGTGCAACAAAAAGAAGAATGTCAAAATTAAGTGATTAGGAAGGATGAGTGAAAATATCCACAAGAAATTCCCTAACAAAAATTCAAAGAGGGCCCTTCCATATGCATACATACCTTGGATTTGCTATCAGGCAAAGGTACAGGAGTCCCATATCCCTCGGGGAGTGAAACCAGGCACATTGGAGGTGTCTTAGGACAGCTCCTCTCCCAATGTCGATTGCTTTGCAGCTTCCCAATGTTGCCTTCAACATCAATACAATGAATATAACTGTGTTTGCTTCTTCTACACAATTACCATGCCTAATGAGCTCTTCAATCGAACAGAGGCCCCACAATCTTTTTCTTCTTCCCTCTTCTTTTCGAGCTAACATTATCATCTTCCATCTTCTCGGCAGGTTCCTGATCTGCCAAAGCATTCAGATCGACATCTCCTTCAATTTCTTTATCTCAATCATCATCTTCTCCTCCTCCTCTTCGGCCATGGGGGTTTCTATTGAAAGTGCGGTTTTATCGCTTGTAGAGATACTTGGAGATATGTCTATGGACCTAAAGGGGGGGTGAATAGGACCTTTTTAAAATTCTTTTCGCCTACTTATGCAATTCAACAGATTAAGCTATGTAAGCAAGAACACCTCGGCTTCCAAGCCTAGGTGGGTCCAATCACAAGACTAGCAAAAGTATAAGCAATAAATAGTCCTAGTCTAAGCATGCATAGGAAGTAAAAGATTCAACTAATCAAACTCCTAACCTATGCAACTTGTGTAGACTTATGAGAGTGGATCAATGAGCTCAAGTCTACACAAGTAGTGAAGGTACATCTTGTGTGAGGATGCCTAAAAAGTGCCTAGCATGCATTCCTATCAATCATTCATAATTAAGCAATTAAACTAACAACGCAAAGATAGAATGTGCTCAAGAACAATCATAAACACAAGGATGTATAGTGGTTCGACTACGTGTCTACTCCACTCCCGGTTCAAGTACTCAACCCCTTTGAGCACACCGGCATTCACTATCGGAGGTTTTAAATGAGGTTCACCTCTCAACCTTTACACGGAGGTTTTATCGGTTCACCTCTCAACCGTATCCGGAGTTTTAGACATAGGCTAACTCTCAACCTTATCACACGTTTACTCCCATGTCGGAGGCTCCCCCTTGGAGACTAAGTTTAGGCCCGGCTGACGGGCCAAGGAACGACTAACGTCCCTAGGTCGAGTTCGAAAAACAAACTCTAAAATGGACTCTCAAATTAGACAACCTACTTGTCGGATGAGCCCCTTGTTTAGCGCCAGATTGGGTTGCTAGATCTCCGCTCTCCCGTGCTTCAATCAGCTTCCCTTTGCTCCCTCGATCGTGCCCCCGTTGCGTCGCCAATGCCTCAGCTACATTCGATCAAACACCTTGCATGCGATGCCTTGAAATGCCCAAGGTGCTAGGAGGATGGGTTTGAGAACTCTACAACTTAGTGGGAATGGGTTTCATAGAGTCTCTTACCTACAACGATCTCATCTTCGAGTTTAGGACAAGGATATGCCAATCAAGAAGCTTCCTAACTCTAGAGATCAAGAGGGGATGAAGGTCATCTTCTTCATGAGTTTGGAATGCTCTTAATCTTGTGTTAAAGCACAAGGAAGATGCCTTGCATAGGTCAAGGAATAAGCCTCAAAAGAACTCCTTCAATGGTGGCTTTCCTTCCTCAAAAATCCCTCTACTAATGCCCAAAACCGGAGCTCTATATATAGGGAAATAGAGCCCCAACGGTCAGAAAACGGCTATATGCCGACCTGTCCCGACCGGTCATGACCGGTCGGACACCCCTGCTGGAAGATTTCAACAATGCAGGCCAACAACACTGGCCGACCGGTCATGACCGGTCGGCCCCCTTCAGTGGATAGCCTCAACTCACTAGGCCGACCGGTCATGACCGGTCGGCGTCCTTTGCTGGACATGGGAGCCAAAACTGGCCGACCGGTCATGACCGGTCGGCCCACCTTGCTGTTTCCCTTCTCTTATGAAGGCCGACCGGTCATGACCGGTCGGCTGGCCTTTTGTAAATGCAGCAGGGCTGCTGGCCGACCGGTCTTGACCGGTCGGACCAGCCTGGGTCCCCTCTACAACAAGCTGAGTACTTCTTTCTTCAGCTAGAGGATATAGGCCAAGGTTTGGGTGTTCAAATGGGACACCTAGGGCCTATCTATGATGACTAAATGTACTACAATATGGTCAAGGTCATCAAGGATACAAAGGGGATGGGTTTTGGTCAAGGTTAAGGCATCAAGGCATCTCATTTACCTGAATCTTCATTCTTGATGCGGCTGGACGTCTTGAGTCTTCGGTCTTCATCTTCATTGGGCTCCACTGACACTAGACTCACTAATGTAAGTGATTGACAAACAAGGTGCACTAGTATGCCACGGAAAAGTGCACTAACAATGTCTAAGACCGTTGAGAGAGAAGAGGGGCGCGCGCGCGTGAGAGAGAGAGAGAGGGGGGGGGGGGGACCGTTAGGGAGAGGGAAGGATTTTAAATGGGCAGAGAGAGAAAGACAACCGTTAAGGAGAGACAAATAGAGAAAGAGACGACCGTTAGGGAGGGATGGATTTGGAAAGGGCAGAGAGAGAGAAAGACTACCGTTAAGGAGAGGGGGGGGATTTGAAATGGGCGTTTGCTTCGGCGTGAAGCAAAAAAAAGTCCGTTATATGGACCGGGACGCGGATTCCCTGCGAAAAGCAGAGTTCCTGCCTGGGAACCTAGGTGGGGCCCACCGTGATGTTTGTGACAAATCCACCCCGTCTATCCGTTTTGTGAGATCATTATAGGACATTAAAACAAAACCGATTGGGATCCAAGACTCAAGTGGGCCGCACTTGAGTAGGGAAATTCGTACCGTTGAAACTTTCCTGATGTCTACAGTGATGTTTATGTGCCATCCATACCGTTCATAACGTCATTCCTACTGGGATGAACTGAAAACACAAATATGGCCTGATTCAAAACTTCTGTGGCTTCACGAATATTTCAACTGTGGAAGTTTAATTCTCACGTTTTCAGCCCACTTAGTATTAGATTAGGCTAATGTTTTGTTCATGTCCTAAAATGAGCTAAAAAAATGGATGAACGGAGTGGATTTCTCACAAACATCAGGGTGGGCCCCACCTAGGTTCCCAGTGCAGGAACTCCCTGCCAAAGGCTTGTGCAGGAAATCAGCGTCCAGCTGAAAGGCGATTATAATAAGTTCTTGATGGCGGAGGAAATTAAATGGAAGCAGCGGTTGAGGGCCACATGGCTTAAAGAGGGAGATAGAAACACAAAGTTCTTCCACGGCATGGCTAGTGCAAGGGCTCAGGCAAATAGAATCGAAACTGTTATGGTGGACGGGGTTCAGGTGGAAGGAAAGGAGGAGGTGAGTAAGACCATAGTCGACTACTACGAGAAGATTCTATCGAGAACCCAAATTTCACGCCCTAAACTGGACCACCTGGAGTTTGGTATGTTATCAAGTGAAGAAGCCCAATTTCTGGAAAGGGATATCTCAGAGGAAGAAGTCTTAAAGGCGGTTAAGGAGCTAGGTAGGGACAAGGCGTTGGGCCCAAATGGTTTTCCTATAGCTTTATTCTGGGATATGCTTTAAGGAAGATATGATGGAATTCGTTAAAGATTTCTCTATGCACGGCAAGCCAGTGTTAGAGTTGGGAGCTTCTTTTATTGCTCTTATGTTAAAGGAGGGGGCTGAGACCCTAAAAGATTTCTGTTCGATCAGCCTCATCAGATCTCCGTACAAAATCTTTGCGAAAGTTCTTGCCTCTTGCTTCATGCCTCTTTGGGTCGTGTCATATTGAGTATGCAGGGTGCTTTTGTTGAAGGAAGACAAATCCTAGATAACTCTCTCATCGTAAATGAAGTCGTGAATTTAAGGCATAAGGAATGCAAGGGTGGGGTAGTATGCAAGCTAGATTTAGAGAAAGCTTACGATCATGTTGACTGGGAGTTCCTCGATTACATGCTCAGCCGTTTGGGTTGTGGAATTAAATGGAGGAATTGGATGCATGAATGTGTGGGATCGGCAAAATTCTCAATCCTATTTAATGGATCCCCAAAAGGGTATATTTAAAGTCCTCTAGGGGGTTGAGACAAGGTGATCCGCTATCCCCGTTTCTTTTTGTCGTCGTGGTTGTTAAAACTAGAAAATGCGCAAGGTAGTTTTCTTGCGTTCCGTTGTTCTGGAGTTCTGAGTATCGGAAACATTCATGGGCAATCATATGCAATCACAAAGTACACAAAGAGAAAGATATCGCAAGGCAAATTTTATTCCAGAGATTCTGAGATCTTGTACATTCCAGGCCATGACTGGCACAAACCCTTAATTACATTAATGGATGATCACCCTTGATTAAAAGGCAAAAGTAAATGTATGCAAGTGTCATAGATAAATTAAAAAAAGCAAATGAGGAAGTATCAATGTAAATCATGCACACCATAAAGAGCACAAATTTTTATGTGGAAACCCTTGAGGGAGAAAACCACGGCACAAAGCGACAAAACTCCACTATGAATAATGTTTGTACAATAGATGGAGTATTCGAGAAAAGGCCCAGATAGATCGAGTAGGTGACTAAGTCATCGAGGACTATAGTCTTTGAATTTGCAGTCGTAGAGACCTGTGTAATTTTTGTTATGGACTGATTCATCGTTTAGACAAGTCGGATGTTTCTGTCCCATGTTCTTTCAGGTTGTCCGGGTTGTAAGACTGCCAAGGGTTTTTTAATCTAGCCGTGCATCGCTGGGCCGTCTTCCCGTATTTTTATGATGGGTGACCACTGGAGTACACGAACTACGACTGTTGGATAGCACAACTCAGAGTCATCAACTGCTTTATTTGCACCGATGACCGCAGAAAGGCAAATCGCAACTACCTGCCCAGTCCAACAAGCAGATCCCGTTTTGTATGGGTAGTACATCGACTAACTCTAGCGATAGTAGTTCATAACAAGCATCTTAAAGTAATTTGGAATTCTTCGTTTATGGTTTCGAATGGTAACCATAGTCCCTTCTATTTAGTCTTAAGCCTCAATCTAGGCTAAACTCTAGTTGTGTAATGAACATAATCGATTCAAAGTTCTTGTAATCAGTTGTCGAATCAGGCTAGAGTCTGCTGGCTTGTCTTTAGAAGCAATCCCGATCCTGCACCTTTGTTGATAGCTAATTCGCAATGAGAGATAAGTAGAGAACCTGCTCACGCATGCATAAATGTGCGGGACATTATAACAAGGCAAGAGATCTTTCATGCACGATAAATGCAATAGAATATAGATCGTATGAGATTGATTGTATGTGATGGATTCAATAGAAGACGTCATGTGAGAATGATTCATATGAGAATACAATAATATGTATGCCACATGAGGTTGAATACATGTTGAGTTAAGTAAGGTAAATGTTGAGTTAAGTAAGGTAATGTTGGCTTCGGGGCCTTTGCCTCGTTGGTAGACTCTACGGAGTTTCAATAAGAGGTCTAGGTCTCGAAACCCATCAGGGTGAATTCCCGCCGCTGACAGCACCAGTGGATGTGTCGCATGACTGACCGGCTAGGTGTGTTGCCCGATTAACTAGGTGGGTATGTTGCATGACTGGCCAAAAAAAAAAAAAGTAAGGTAAATGTTTAGTTTAAACAAGATGAATGCTGTATTAAGCAGAGATGAGTGTTGAATTAAGCATAGATGGATATTAGATTAAGCCAAGATGAGTGCTAGATTAAACAAGATGAATGTTGATGCACGAAGCAAGCAATAGTATCTAATCACAGCTCCATTTCTGTATAGATTTGCACTAAAACAATATTCTGGTCATTTTGCTGCCTGAAAATTCTAAGTAAAAATCTGGATTTTTAACATATCTACAGATCGACTATAAAATATCATGAATATTTTACCGCTCATTGGTGTTTTAGCATAATTAGGGTATTTCAGATTTTTTGAATGGTTTAGATTCGAAGAAAACCCCTCCGTTCAAAAGATGAACTTTTTAGGGAGTGCTAAAAAATCGCAATTTGTACTTCGGATGGAAAATTAAAATTTTTATTATTAAGAATTTATTTTTTTAGTATTTTTTGTTGAATCCAAATGGGGGGTACTTACTTATTTACATAAATAACTTAAAGTAAATGGAATGAGGGGTACTTCCTTATTTACTTAAACGTTTTTATGTAAATAAGGTGTGTAGTGTGTAGTGCAAGTGCAGGTATGCAGTGTAGTGCAGTGTTCAGAGTTGAAGAAATGGCTAAGTATTGGCATAGGTGGTGGGCGCATGAGGTCCAGTAGTAGGCGCATGTGGGATAGAGTGGGCGCATGTGGGGACATGCGGGAGCTGGTGGGTGCATGTGAAGACATGTGGGAGCTGGCTGGCACATGTAAGCATGAAGGGAGGAGGTTGCCGCATGTGTCCCTTGGTGAGAGGGTGTGGGCGCATGTGTCCCTTGGTGTGGGAGTGTGGGTGTATGTGTCACTTGGTGCTCTCTCTCTCTCTCTTAGCTCTCTCCACTCTACATACTGAGGTCATCAAGGGGTTGGGGTATTTATAGTCTGTTAATCGGGTGCGGGCCCGGGCAAGGAGAAGTTGCTGGTGCATGTATTTAGAGGGGAGTTTTCGGGCGCATGTACTTAGAGAGGAATTTCCGAGCGCATGTACTTAGGAGTTTCCGGACACATATAGAGGAGTTTTCGGGCATATGTTATTCTGCACTTGCACGTCTCCACGAAAATGGTCATAACTTCTTTGTTACAAATTCGATTTGGACGCCCTTATACTCGTCGGAAAGTTATTTCGGCGATCTACGCAATGAAACTATCATGGTAACCTTTAGAAGCCTCTTTCATCTTCAAAAGTGGGCCCCAAGTGATCGATGCCATCAATAATGTACGGTCTTTGATGAATGACACATATCTCCTTCGTTACAACTTGGAATTAGATGATCTTGGACTTATCGAAATTGTGACATGGTATGAATTTGCATGACATATAATTTTCTTCAAACGTATATTGCTTACGCAATCATCCTCTGACTGGAAGCGAGCTCTTCACTGATATTTGTTCTCATAATTAGAAAAATTCAGGTTTCAGACTCCGATTATTCACTCCAATGGACAGGTACCTTTTCAGAGATTAAAGTCATTGATGCCAGAGCACTTTTAGCCTTTAATCATGTTGCTGAATGAACGGGTCGGCTTGCGAATGGTCAAATGCTGTTAATTTCGATAGTTCCTTCCCAATTCGGATCCTTCAGTCGGCTCCTAGCAGGGGGAAACGTACTTTGGGGTGTGCATGCGGAAATATGCATCGCACGGCATCCAAATTCAAAGGTTAGGGGTTTTGGGGCATTCCGAAGCATTTGGCGGCAATACGCATGTCCAGATCAACTTCGGAATGACAGATTTCAGTTCTGGGTGTGATTGCGCGAGCTGCCGGAGCCAGAACCGCACCAACGCTCCATTGCTTTTCTAACTGCTTATAGGTCTGTTGCTGACTTTGACTGATGTATTCAAGTCGTCACTTCTTCTTTTATTATTTGTGACATTTTGAGCCCCAACAGTGGTTGAAGCTTTGAGCAGGATTCTAACAAAAGGGATATGTCAGGGCCTATTTAGGGGCGCTTTCAGGTGGGAGCAAGTGATTTCCAAGTGTCGCATCTCTAATTTGCAAACGATACAATTTTGTTTTGTGAACCGGATGCATATCAACTTGTGAATCTTCGGGAAGGGTTTATTTTGGTTTGAAATGGTGGCTGGTCTAACTATAAACTTGCAAAAAACATCATTATTGGGCATCGGGCTGCCGGGAGATGAGGTAAATGATCTTGCTCAAGTGTTTGGTTGTAATGCGGAGTCCTTCCCAATGATGTATCTAAGCCTTCCATTGTGTATCAGAAAAGTGAATAAAGGGATGTGGGACCCTCTCATCGAGAGATTCGATAGGAAATTATCTGGATGGAAAAGTCAGACTTTGTCCTTAGGCGGTCGTATAGTCTTCAAATGTCTATTTTCAAATGTCCCAAAGGGGAAGCTTAGAAGGGACTTCTTATGGCAAGGTGGGGCAGTGAAGAAGAAGTTTCATCTTATGAAGTGGTCGGAAGTTTGCAGGCCGAAGGAAGAAAGGGGAATTGGTATCCGCCCTTTAGAACCTATGAATGAAGCATTATTGGGGAAATGGATTTGGAACTTTGGGTTGGGGGGGGGAAGAAGAAGTACGGATTAAATACCGCTGGTTGGTGGCCCAATAGTGCGAGCTTGTACAGGGCATCCGGGATCTGGAAGCAGATTATGAAACTCAAAGGGATTGTTCTTCAAGGAGTGGCTTATGATCCGGGGGATGGGTTGAGGATAAGGTTTTGGAAGATAGCTCCCCAAATCTTGCTCGCGTCGTCTCAAATCCGGAGATCTTTGTTAGAGGCTGTTTCGCGATCATGGGCACACAGGGGGTGTGGAATCCGATGTGCAGAAGAGCCCTTGAAGAGGTGGAGTTTCAAGAGCTCACGTCACTCCTGAGTCAGTTGGTAGGCATTTCAGTATTGGAAGGGGTAAATTCAGTGCGTTGGCTCAAGGATAAGTCTGGGAAGTTTTTCATGAGGTCTCTCCATTCCTTCATCGTTTTGAGCAATAGTGGTGGGGTCGTTAAGGCACATACCTTCTTTCTTTGGTCTTTTGGCGCGCCGTTTAAAGTAGCGGCTTTTGCTTGGTTGGTGGGATGGAATGAGGTTTTCACTATTGATAATTTGCGTAAGAGAGGGCTTTGCATCACACCATTGCATGCCCTCTTTGCCTAAAGGATGGGGAATTGGTCCCCCACTTGTTTATGCATTGTTGCTTCTCCAGGGAGGTGTGGGCTTTCATCTTCCA
>PVNU02003712.1:0-42372 GCA_003013855.2 Liriodendron chinense | reverse complement strand
AGAGAGAGAGAGAGAGAGAGAGAGAGAGAGAGCTCCTCTCTTGCACGTTTGGGAGATGGGAGGCTTCTCCATTGTTGACATGTGTGGAGATGCTGGTTGCTGTTTGGAACAGCTGCTGGACGGTGATGATCTTGCTGGATGTTGGAGCCTTGAAGGCTGCTGGAAGTGTGGGTCCACTGGATGAAGGACGGTGGAGATTGTCTAGTTGCTGGAGTGGTTTGAATGCCAGCACGTGTGGGAGCATTTGGCTACTGTTGATGGCATGATGTGAGGTGCACGGTGATGGACGTTGGCTACCACATACATGAAGATGGAGAGATGTCCACCTGCTTGATGGATGACTTTGATGTGCAGCAGCTGAACATCCACTGGATGTGCGTGGGATGCTGGCCGATCATCTTGCTGAAGGAAGGCTGGGAGTGGACGGTCCAGAAGCTGATGAGATCTGGATGAACGACTGCTGCTTATGCTGGGATTTTCTTTAATGGAGACGTGCTCCACATTGATGGATGATTCATTCAACAACTGGATGAATGGATGGCTTGAAGGATGGAGGCCTGGATTGCAGATGGTTTGATGCTTTGCACGTGTGGTTGTTGGAGGACCTGATGGAGTTGATGACGTCCACCAGCTGGACTTGGACGGTGGCTGAAGGATGCTGGAGATCTCCAGCTACTTGACGGTGAAGATGGGGTCCACCATAGCTGGAAGGAAGTCCTCTACTAGTTCTCTGCATGTGTGACTGAAGGTGGGGTCCACAACGTTGTTGGGCTGATGATATGGACGTCCGGCAGCTGCTGGACGGTGGAGATTGGATTGCACGCTAATGCAGTTGCAGCTGCAGTTGGACTGCTGTGTGGCCCACCTAGTTGATCTAGCACGTGTGAGGCTGGTGGACGTCCATCCTTGCTGCACGCTGCACATAGTGGTGTCCACCTTGGCCAGTCCTACACAGATGATGGATGGTTGGATATGGGCGGTTGTGATATGAATGGATGACTGGTGTCCAGCAGGTGGATGGATGGCTGGGATGTGGTGCACCATCTGTTGTAGCTGGACGGTGGAGATCTTCCATGAACTACTGGCCCATTGATTGAATGGCTGAGGGGCTGCACGTGTGGATGGCAACACACGTGTGGAGTTGGACGTCCAACAGCTGCTGAAGAAGCTTGGACGTTGGTGAGGCTGTACGGCTGGAACATGGATTGGATGGGGTCCACGTGTGATGATCCTGGCCATTGATGCGGTGGATGTCTTGGTGGATGATGAAGTTCATCTTGCTTGCTATGGGGTCCACCATAGATGGATAGTTGATATGTTTGCCATGTGCGAAGGATTGAAGATCCACTTATTGCTTGATACATGGTTGGCCCTACATGTGGACATCTAATCTTGACTGTCCAAACCGTAGAACATGATGGTCCTTCGATCTTTACGGTTCGACCTGTAGACACCCCACCTTCTGGTACAATGTTGGTAGAGGTAGCTGAATGAATGGAGGATCGTACCCCCAAATCCCATGTCCAAACTCAGCCAAACTCACCCTTGTATGCCCCAATCCATAACCCAGCTCAAGCCTGAACCCAGTCAACTCACCCCTAAAGATCAGCCTGAAAAACTCCACATAAGAAAAACCAATAAAAAAATCCTAAAAAAAGTCAAACTCGGTGAGTCAACCCGCTGAGTCAAATCACCGAGTCAACTCGTTGAGTTAACCCATCGAGTCAACTCACCGTGTCAACCCATCACCCAAACCCAGTCAACTCACCGAATTCCAAACCGCAGCCTCGGAGCAAGTCCGAACCCCAAACGTAAAAAAATTCTGCTTCAGGTTTGGAGGTCGTTCACTCCGAACCTGAAGCAAAACGACCGTACGGGCGGCCACCTGGGTGCCGCCCAAACTTATTTACAGGATCTGCCACTCCCCGCTGCTATAAATACCCCCCTCCCCTTGTCATTCAGCAACCCCTCAAGCCCAAGTGCGATCCGTTCGTTCCGAGTTCTTCTCCATCCTTTTAGTCCATTCCTCCACCAAGGAGAGCCCGAGTGAGAAGAGCCTAGCCCTGGTCCAGCCCAGCCTAACCCTGGTCTAAGTCTCCAAAGCCACCCAAGTCCTGATCTAGCCACTCGAAGCAGACCCTTGCGACACCTCCGTCCATCTAGCTACTCTTTACCAGCATCATCTCATTCACATCTAGCATAAGTGCAACATTTACTTTTCTTCCAACCCCCCTGCTTCACTACAAGCAGTTTGATTATTCAAATACACAGCATGCATCCTGCATAAAGCACCTGTCAGTTCGAGCGTATGCTCTGGGCTTTCCTGTTAATGGAAACCTGCCCATCAGAAACTCTTACTGTTCAGACCTGCATTCATGCATCAGTCACTACAAGCACCTTGATGATTCAAACAACCAGCATGCATCCTTCATAAAGCACCTATCAGTTCGAGTGTATGCTCTGGGCTTGCCTGTTAATGGAAACTCGCCCATCAGAAACTCTTACTATTCTGACTTGCATTCATGCACCATGTCATCCATGAGAATTTACGAGGATTAAATTAGACTTTAAAGTATTAGTTCGATTCTGTCAAGTATAGACCATACTTCGGTATGGGCAGTGTGTGGGGTGCTTAACCTCTTCCCACCCTGTAACCGTGATCCCTTACCTCGATCTCTGACCGCAGATCAAAAGGAGTCATTTTAGAGGAAGGAATCTTCGGTCCCCTTCTCTAACGTTTCTACGGGGTCTAGCCGACTGTAGATTTGAAGTAACTGGCTAGTGGCGACTCTGGTCTTATACGAACTCATCCAACCAAACAAAGCCCTCGAGAACAAGGCAAGCCAATGGCACAAATGGCGATTCGCGCGCACGCACCCCTCTTCTTTTTCTGAAATGAAAGGGAGAACGTTTGGGAGCGCTGAACGGCGAGCGTCCACAGAATGACGACTCCACTAGGGATATGCTAGTCCCACTAGTCATGATCCGACTTGAAAATAGAATCCCTCCTATACTTGAAAGTCATTAGTCCTCATACAATCTTAGCTGCATAGCATTCTACCAAAAAAAAAAAAATAGAAAATCCGAAAACCCAAAAAAGAGTAGAGTATAGTCCTCACCATTGAGCCTCTTTGGGCTCAACGTATTCGGAAACAACTTCCCTTCCGCAGCATAATCAGTACTCGGGCTTAGCAAGCCGTGTCCGACCACGAAGAGGAAACTCACCTCTTCCCCGCTCTTGAAATGACCGAAGCGCAACCTTCAGTGCAACAACCAATTGAGAATACGCCAATCATGCAAGAATTGGCACAAGGAATGAGAGAAATGCAAGAAATGCTCTTGCAATTCATGCAAGCACAAGCTACCACAACAGCCAACAATCAAGCTAGCCCAGTTCAACAATCTCAGCAGCCATGCCGGGTCCTTCCGGCCTCCAGTTCAAATCAAGCACAACCATCGGGGTCTGCCTAGGACTACCGACAATAGCCATCTCAGCCCGTCGCTATGGGGCATCCTCCTCAGTATCTTCCTACGACAACAAGACCGTCTCAGAATGTTCCTGTCGCAGGAACTTCCAGTCAACTTCCAGTCAATCTTGTAAACAATCATCTCAGTAGATTTCAGCATGTCCCCGCTGATGGGACTCCTTTCCTTTCTCAGCATGTCCCCGCCGATGGGACCTTTACTCAATTTAAGCACATCCCCGCCGATGGGATTTCAATTCAATTTCCAGCAACAGGGATAGCGCTGTCGAATGCCCACAATGGGGTTCAGTGTTAAGCCCACATCAATCAGCGGACAGTGGCAAATACCCAACAAGGGGGTCACTTCCTAGCATCTCAGCCTCCTACAAACAGGAGCACTTTTCAATTCCAGCACATCCCCGCCGATGGGATTCCAGTTAATTTTCTGCAGCCTTCAATTCAGCAAACTCCAGTTAATTTCCAACAAGTTCCAGTTCAACCTTCAGTACAATCTCCAGTTCAGTTACAATCCTTTCAAGCACAAGTTCATCAGAATCCAATTCAGTCATCAAACCAATTCCAGCAACCCGCGGTTGCTTTCTAGCAAGCCCATAGGGTCGAAGACATCGACCACTATGCCGAAGAGGAACGTGCCTTACTCCGAGAGGCACCAGTCATTCGAACAGATCACCCAGGACTGGACGAGTTACGAGAGCAGTTCCAGATCTTGCAAAATCAACTTCAGCGACAACAAGGAATCGATCTACCTTCAACCAAGTTCAGAGACTTATGTCCTTTCCCAGATGCTCAAATACCTCAAAACTTTGAGGTACCAAAATTCAAAAGATACGACGGCAGCAGTTGTCCCACAACACATCTCAAGGCTTTCTGTGGAGAGCTGAGTGCAATTTCAGGAAATGAAGGGGCCCTCATTCGTTTGTTCCAAAAATCTCTAAAGGGCGATGCCCTAGATTGGTACACATCATTGGACTGCCACCGCATTAGGACTTGGGAACAACTTTCCCAGGCTTTCATTAACAGATTCGCGTATAATCTCAACATAGAACCTAGAAGAGCCGACCTCGCGGCTCTCAGGCAAAAGAGTGATGAAACACTATCAGCTTATGTGGGACGTTGGCGAGCTATGGCTGCCAGAATGCAGACACCTCTCGACGACGAAGAACAAATCTCCATGATTGTTCATTCAACATATCCTAGCATATCTGGATATCTCATCTCGCATCCATATGCTAATTTCTCACAGTTGATCCGTGCTGGAGAGTAAGTCGAAGCAAGAATCCACGCCGGAACAATCTCCCCATGGCCTCATCAAGCCACTCCAGTCAAGAGGAACAAAGTGGAAAGAAGACCTATCGGGTATGGGAACGGAAACCGCAGCGGTTCTCGTCCTCGCCCGATAGAGGTAAACAACATCATCGCAACTACTCAGGACAACCAATGTACTCCCCCACAGGGATGTCAACAGTATCAGCAGAATCAGGCTCAACACCAACCTCAGAGGTATCAACCACGACCAAACCCTCAACCACAGCCACAACCACCTAGACCACAGCAGCAGTTCAGAGGGAATGGCTAATACTCATATCAGAATAGGCAGAATTACAAGGAGCTTAGGAAATTCACTCCTCTCACACAACCACTCAGTCAAGTCATGACTATGCTAGTGCAAAAGTAGTTACTCACTCTAATGGCACCTAGGCCTCCTCCAAATCCTTTGCCTCCAACCTACCAAGAAAATGAGTATTGTGCCTACCATCAAGGGCGTGACCACACAGCTGATCGATGCATGACTCTGAAGAATGCCATACAAGACCTGATTGATGACCGCAAGATCGTCATCTCAGTCCCTAGAACTCCTCTAGCAGCTTCTACCAACATCCTTCAGAATCCTTTACCTCAGCATCCGAAGGACCCCAGTTCATCTCGTGGCCCTGCCGTCAACAGCATAGAAGAAAGAGAGCGTCTCGATCACTTCTTCTCCCCAATCCAGTCCATTCATGCTTATACTTACGGGCCAACGAATCCTCCTCCAATCTTATAAAGGGCAAACCCCTTTCCTCCTTCAGTCTCCGAGCCGGTAGTACTCGAAGGAGCACCTCCATATAATGCGCCAGTTGTTCAAGGAGCACCTTATAGCCATTCATAATGGGAGCCAGTTATCCTAGAAGGAGTACAGTCATACATCGAGCCCGCATACGAACCTGTCGTTCTGCGAGGGGCAATTTCAATTCAAGAACAATCCAATCCGCAATGGAGGGATCAGACTCATCAGCAGCAAGAACCCATTGTCTTGGAAGGGGCTCCTCCAGTAGAGCCAGTCATATTGTAAGACCCATACCTGTTCACTCCCCAAGTGTAGGGTTGCGAAGTAGTAATAATTCGGAAAGACCGAGTATCGTTCCCACAGAGATTTATGTATGGGTACCTTCAGAATTTAACTAAAACAACTAGTAATTAAGATCCTATTAAGAACTAAAGCTGGAAAATAGGAAATTGGGTTTAAACAGTGAATAGGTAAGGTAAATTCAATCTAAAAAGTCACTAGAGCGCCAAGGATCCACTCTTGATACGTTTCAATGCATCAACACAACTAGATCTCATATAACTCAATCAGAATCAGATTTCCATCTCTATCCGATCGAAATATAGAGCAGTTAATCACAGTTATCTGAAACAAGTGCTTATTAACTGATTTGATTCCCACTTCCAAGCTCAGGCCTTGGGCACACTCAATTGTATAGGCCAAGCCTCTTTCCAATCTAGTTGAGATTTATAACCATAGCCTTCACCAAGTCCTGTCACTAGACCTGATTACAACTCATGATTTGAACTCTATTTAAATCAAAATCAATCACTAAACAACTATTCCAGATTATACACAAAAGATAAGAATTTTAGTTGCATGAGTTCCCACATGAAAATCAGGCCATTGCATACAAGGCAATCAAAGCGTCTACCATGCCCGGAGTCGATGGTAGATCAATGCATTACACAAGCATAAACAATGCTCAAAAGCTAAGATACTAAGTGTTGTAGGCAAATATAGTCTATCGAGAAGTGCAGGATCGCGGTCATAATGAATGCGAGCAGTCAAGCTCGTGCTCGCCAGAGGGGGTCGCATCTTCCGTATGCGAGCAGCTCGGCTCGTGCTCGCCAGAGGGGGTCGCATCTTCCGTATGCGAGCAGCTCGGCTCGTGCTCGCCAGAGGGGGTCGCATCTCCCGAATGCGAGCAGCTCGGCTCATGCTCTTTAGAAGAGGTCGCATCTCCCGGATGCGAGCAGCTCTGCTCGGGCTCGTCAGAAGGGGTCGCATCTCACGAATGCGAGCATCCCTGACACAAGCAGCTCCCGACATCAGAATAGTCCTGAGTCTTCGTTTTTGGTTTGGATGGTCCTCATACTTCCAGCATCCGGTTCCCATCGAGTGGCTTGTTCAATCCCTCTGCGACACCAAGCAGAGTTACATCCAGCGCGGCGGTCTTCACCCTTTCGGCGTCCCCTTCCTTTTCGGGGATTGCTATCAAGAAACGTGATTGCCGGAAGAAGTTATTGGGTTAGATCTTGCCTCTAAGGATAAGGATCTTGTCCCACTAAATCAGCGAGATTTCGGTATCGTACGCGACATCAGCGGGATTTCGATATCTTACGTAACAAATTGGGTTGCTTCAGATCTATATAAAGGGGTGACTCCATTAAGAGAACGGTACGTACTAATCATTCAAGCTGGGTCCCGTTTTGCTTGGCTTCTCTTCTGTGGCCTAACTTAAGCGTCGGAGGGCTAACGGCTGGTCCCCAGCCACCCTTATTCGCTGTCTTATTTCAGGTCTGGTGGTGGAAATCTCTCCTGGAGCGAAGGAGAAAAGCCGAAGGATCTCGTTACAAAATCTGACATTAACAGTTTGGCGCCGTCTGTGGGAACGACTTGATCATCAAAATCAATCGTGTTAACCACCGATCAAAATCCTTCGGTGATGCCTCCTAAAAAGACTGTTCATCCTTCAACTTCAAGGCAGGCACCACCTCCGCCCGGTGAGACGGAATCCGCACCTGCCCTCCCACCTGTTCCGACGGATATCCCTCAAGAAGCCCCAAATATGCCATCAACAAATCCATTATTGGGGGCTTCTGGAAATCAGGATGATGTCCTACGATTCCTCGGGAACACTCTCCTAACTTTAAACGCTGGAGTTCAGGCACTGTCAAATCGGCTTGATCAGCACTTCCCTGAACCGCAAAGACAACCCTCCGAAGGGTTACCACCGCCACCCATACCAGTTGCCTCCAGACATTCTGTGGATGAACCACAGGTCCCACCACTCGGCGGCCATCCCCCTGTGCCGTCTCCACATTCTATACATTCCAGTTCGTCTCGACAACCTCTACCGCAAGGCTCCACTGCCGAAACGTCTAGCTATACCTTGCCATGGGAAGGAGATCTCAAAAGAATCCAAGACCGTTTTGATGTCATGGAGCAGAGATACCAGGCAAATCGACCGTCTGCTGTCATGGCGGCAATACATCAATCTGAATCTCCCTTCACAAGCAAGGTCATGGAGGCCCCGTTGCCCAGAAAGTATCGAACGCCTGTTATCGCTCCGTACACAGGTATTGGCGATCCTCTAGAACATCTGGAAACATATAGGTCCCTCATGGAGTTGGAGGGACATGGTTCAGAAATCATGTGTAGGGCTTTTCCCCTTACGTTGAAGGAAGCGGCTCGTACGTGGTTTCGGGGGTTAAAGCCTCTTTCCATCAGTTCTTTTTCCCAATTATCGGAGATATTTCTTTCTCAATTCATGGGAAGTATTCGCATTAAAAAGCCAGCCTCCCATCTGATGAATCTAAAACAGCAACATGGAGAGACAATAAAAGAGTTCACAGTAAGGTTCACTGCCGAAGCCGTTCAAACCGAGAGTTACACTGAAGAAAAGGGTCTCACAGCCCTCATCGCTGGAATAACGAGCGAGAAATTCAGGTTTGCCTTAGATAAAAGCCCGCCGAAAACTATGGCGGAATTCCAAGCCAAAGCTCAGAAATATATCAATGCGGAAGAAGTCGCTTTGACACGCCATGGAGTACAAAGTAAGAAACGCAAGCCAGAAGGAACTTCTTCTACAGATAAGAAATACCGTCGTGATCAACGTGATCGTTCTCCCAGGAAGCCTTACTCTGGTAAATATCATAATTACACTCCTCTTAATCGATCCCCTGAAAAGGTTCTAATGGAGATTAAACAAAAGCCGTATGTGAAGTGGCCCGCAAAGATCAAATCCGATCCCGAGAAGAGGGATAAGAGCAAGTTCTGTTACTTTCACAAAGATCACGGGCATAGGACTCAGGACTGTATCTCTCTACGAGACCATATCGAAGCACTTATCCGAAAAGGCCATCTCCAGGATTATGTTGCTCGTAAAAATCGGTCACCAGAAAGGGCGAAAACCTCATCTCGCCAAAAGGAACCGTCTCAAACCGACCAAGAGGATGCTGAGCCCACAGGAGAAATTCGCACTATCGTCGGGGGTCCAGCTTGCGGGGGTGACTCTCAAGCTTCAAGAAAGGCATACGCCCGAAAGGCGTCCAAAGAACCCCAGCAGATCTATTGGCTGGAACAAACGTCCAACTCTTCGAAAGCTAACCATCCCCCAATTTCTTTCACCCTCGAAGATGCAGCGGGAATTCATTTCCCTCATGAAGATTCCATCGTAGTCACACTAAAGGTATCAAATTATCTGACTCATCGAATTATGGTGGATACAGGTAGCTCGGCCGATATTCTGTATTTGGAGGCTTTCGACAAAATGGCACTAGCCAGAAACCTCCTCAAGCCAGTATCGACCCCTCTTGTCGGCTTTGGAGGAGAAGTGGTGACACCAGAAGGAAGCATCGATCTCCCAGTCACCTTTGGGGAGAGTCCAGCGAAGACCACCGTCTTCGTAAACTTCCTCGTCGTGGATCGAAAATCAGCGTATAACGCTATCTTGGGGAGACCGTCACTAACTAAGGTTGGAGCGGCCTTGCACCCTTCATATTTATGCGTTAAATTTCCGACACCAAATGGCATAGGGGTCGTGCGAGGAAGTCAGCAGGAGGCACGGTCCTGTTACCAGATAGCCCTCCAAGATCGAAAGAAGGCTCAAGCGACGCCCATCCTGCAAATAACTCAAGGATCGCCCGGTGATCCCTCGACCACCTCGTTGGATCCGAGAGAGAATGCTCTAAAGTCGGGAACTCCAGGGGAGGAAACAGTGGCGATCCACCTGACCGAAGACGATCCATCTAAGATCGTGTGCATCGGGTCCTCCTTGACCACTATCCATCGTGAAAATTTGATCAGTTTTCTCACCGAATACAAGGATGTGTTTGCTTGGTCTCATAAAGATATGCCAGGCATCGATCCTAATGTCATTGCACATCGTCTCAACATTGACCCGAAGCATAAACCCGTACATCAGCGTCGACGTGCCTTTACTGCAGAAAGACAAATGGCAATCAAAACTGAAGTTGAAAAGCTACTCGCGGCTAATTTCATAAAGGAAGTTGACTACCCAGAGTGGGTCGCAAACGTAGTTCTCGTCCGGAAAGCTAATGGCAAATGGAGGATGTGTGTCGACTATTCAGATTTGAACAAAGCGTGCCCCAAAGATAGCTTTCCGACACCGCGGATCGACCAGCTGGTCGACTCGACAGCTGGACATGCTCTCCTCAGCTTTATGGATGCTTATTCTGGTTACAACCAGATTATGATGCATCCACCTGATAGCCAGCATACTGCCTTCATCACAGATCGAGGACTATATTGCTACCAGGTAATGCCGTTTGGTCTTAAAAATGCAGGGGCCACCTATCAACGTCTTGTCAACAAAATGTTCGCTGCTCAAATCGGTAGGAATATGGAAGTTTATGTCGACGATATGCTCGTGAAAAGCATCGTCGAAGATAACCACATTTCAGATCTTCGTGAAGCTTTTGATCTGATGAGGAAGTATCAAATGAAGTTAAATCCAGAAAAATGCGCGTTTGGAGTGTCTGCAGGGAAATTTCTTGGGTTCATGGTTGGCCAGCGTGGAATTGAGGCAAATCCTGAAAAGATTAAAGCATTGATAGAGATGAAATCCCCTGTTACTCTGAAGGACGTTCAGCGTCTGGCAGGTCGCATCGCATCATTGAATAGATTCATCTCGCGAGCATCTGACAAGTGTTTGCCCTTCTTCAAACTCCTTCGTGCAACGGCCAAATCTGATTGGAAGTGGACACCTCAGTGTGAAGAAGCTTTCCAGCAACTGAAGCAATACATGAGCACTCCTCCCATTTTATCTAAACCTGTAGCTCATGAGCAACTCATTCTTTATTTATCTGTGTCTTCCACGGCTGTTAGCGCCGCTTTAATAAGAGAAGATTCCGGGGTGCAAAGGCCCGTTTATTATATCAGTCGAGCAATGGTCGATGCAGAAAATAGGTATTCTGATATGGAGAAACTGGCCCTAGCATTAATTACGGCAGTTCGAAAACTGCGACCTTACTTTCAAGCACATGCTATTTTAGTACCAACAAATCATCCACTACGACAAGTCCTTCAAAAACCTGAGGCTTCCGGGCGCTTAACTAAGTGGGCGGTCGAAATCAGTGAGCACGATATCTCATTCTGTCCTAGGACCGCAATCAAGGGCCAGGCCGTGGCCGACTTCATAGCCGAATTTACGTATTCTTCTGAAGATAATGTCAGGACCAGCGACCAGCCTCCATGGTCGCTCTTCGTGGACGGATCGTCACGGGCCACTGGTAGTGGAGCAGGGTCTGATTTTAGCGGCTCCCGACGGGTCGCATTTTCAATACGCTCTGCGTTTCGAATCACGCATCTCCAATAATGAAGCGGAATATGAGGCCCTAATTGTTGGCCTCGAACTGGCCATTTTACTCGCAGTCCAGAATTTGATAATTCATAGCGACTCCCAGCTCATTGTCAACCAAGTTCTTGGTGAATTCGAAGCCAAAGAAGAAAGAATGGCCTTATACAAGTCTCGTGTCCTCATCCTGCTCGCTAAGTTGAAGACTTATAAAATAATTCATATCCCTCGCGAGCAGAACCAACTTGCCGATTCCTTGGCAAAACTCGCTTCTGCGCCGGAATCAGAGTTATCACATTCGATCCCCATCGAACATCGTCAGAACTTGAGTATCGACCAAGTGACTCTAGAGCAAGTTCAATCGGCACAATCGTCTCCATGCTGGATGGATCCTATCATCCTTTACCTCAGAGATGGATACCTTCCAGAAGACAAGAAAGCTGCGAGACAAATTCGGCTTCGAGCTGCCAGGTACACCTTACAAGATGGAATATTGTTGCGAAAAAGCTTCTCCTTGCCATATCTAAGGTGTCTTCATCCAGAAGAAGCACATCGTGTTCTAGATGAGATACACCAGGGGGCATGTGGTAATCATCCCAGGGGGCGATCCCTGGCATATAAAGCGATGAGGCAAGGATATTATTGGCCCACGATGAAAGCAGACGCCATCGAATTTTCTAAAAAATGCGACAAGTGTCAACGATATCTACCCATACCTCGTGTACCGTCTGAGCGGATGACCCCAGTGGATAGCCCTTGGCCTTTTTCCCAATGGGGGATCGATATCATCGGGCCCTTACCTATGGGAAAAGGACAGAATAGGTTCGCGATCGTGGCGGTTGATTATTTCACCAAATGGGCCGAGGCAGAACCGTTAGCCAAGATTACTGAAAAACAGACTACTAAGTTTATATGGAGAAATATCATATGTCGTTTCGGGCTTCCTCATACTATAATTACCGATAACTGGAACGCAGTTCGACAACGCAGCCTTTGATGAATTTTGCGACAAATGGAAAATACGTAATCTCCGCACTTCTCCATATCATCCTCAGGCGAATGGGCAGGTCGAGGCAGTAAATAAAATAATAAAGCACCATTTAAAGACCAAGCTAGGTGAATGTAAAGGGGTGTGGCCAGAACTTCTGCCAGAGGTATTATGGGCCTATAGAACCACGGCTTGTACATCAACAGGTGAAACTCCTTTCTCCTTAGCATTTGGTGTTGACGCAGTGGTACCGGTGGAAATTCAAGTCCCCTCATATCGGATCGAGCAGTACGATCCCGCGAGCAATCACGAAAACCTTCGACTTCATCTCGATCTCCTGGAAGAGCGAAGAAATGCTTCTCAAGTGCGAGTGGCAGCGTATCAACAACGTATTGCTCGATATCGAAATGCTAGGGTTCGGCCCTAGATCCTTCCAACCCGGAAATTTGGTACTAAGGCAAAATCTTGGAGTTCCTGCCCGTTCATTAGATCCAAATTGGGAAGGCCCGTATCGGGTTATCAGGGTTGTGCGACCTGGAACTTATTATCTTGAAGACATGCTGGGGAAGCCCGTACGTCGCCCTTGGCACGTGGAGCATTTGCTACGATACTATCCCTAGATTCGATGTAGTTCATTACAATATTTTATGAATAAAATAGAAGATATCAGTTGGTTGCTTTTCCATTTACATGGACCTGTATAGCCCTGAAGAGAATGCTTACACATCCTCTTGGCCAATTGCCTACCCTTGGTAGGATTGGAGTTGTTACTAGTTGGTTGCTTCTCCATTTACATGGACCTGAACAAGCCCTGAAGAGGATGTATACCATCTCTTGACCAACCTCCTGCCCTTGGTAGGATCGAAATCTCAATCGATAGATCAGTCTATCTCAACGTGGACATGGTCACGCGACCCCCGGATTGAGTGATCGCATTCCAAAATGCGAAGCAGCATAGCGCGTGCTTGAATAGGGTCGCAGTCATGCACCCTAATCGCGAGCACTGCGGCTCGTGATCGAATTCGCGGTCATGCACTCTAAAATCGCGAGCAGCGAAGCTCGTGCTCGCATTAGTGGGTCGCATCCCCTGATGAATCAAATGGGATCAAAACAAAGCAACAATGAAGGAAAGAGAAGAATACACAATATTAAAAAAGTAAGTGTTCATTAAAATAATAACCTTACAATTACAGATCTCTTCTCTATAAAAAAAAAAAAAAAAAAAAAAAAAAAAAAAAAAAAAACATAATATGGGAAGCTGCCGAGGTCAAGGTTGGTCATCCTCTTGCGCAGGCTCGCGGCTTTCAGCTTCAGGACCAGCTTCAGGAGCAGGAGCAACATCTGTTGCCCCGGTGACTTCGTTCTCAGCAGCAGCCCTTTCCTTAGCTGCAACCTCGAATGCCACTCTGTCGAACTCCTCAACGTTAAAAGTTGGAGCAATTAGCTGCATAACCCTGACCGCAAAATCGCGACCAGCGATGTACGCCTCGTATCGCTCCTCGTCATAAAGTTGAGAAGTACGAAACTCCTGAACTGCGCGAGGACCCTCATCAGATACCATCTGAACGAGAGCCACTCGCTCTTCCTCCCAGTGGATGGAGTCATCCTTCAGCTGATTAAGTCGCTTCTGGGCCTCCCCGAGCTGGGTCCGAGCCTCCTCGAACTTGGTCCGAGCATCCTTGAGCCATTCTTCAAGCTGGACCTTATCCTTGCGAAAAATCTCCTTCTCCTTCTCGCTCTTACAATGGATCTCTTGAAGCTTTGCGAGCTGGAGGTCCACTGACTGAAAGCGCTCAGTCAGGGATTGGATCTTGATCAGGAGAATCTTCTTTTCTTCGTCCAACTTGGAGATTTGAACCTCCAAGGCCTTCACCAAGCGGTCCCTCCCTTGGACCTCTACTTCCATCATCTTCTTCTTCTTCTCCGCATCCTCCACGCTGCGGCGAGCTGCTTCGATGTCACGTCTGACTCGAAGCGTGAGATCCAAGCTCTATATAAAACAAAATACATGTGTGTGAGAAAGGAAGTAAATTAAAGCGATCCACCTTATCAGAGACGAAAAACACGAATCTGTAGTTACCTGTAACAATCTCACCCCAATGTCGGTGGAGAGGGCTTCAGGGCTTGGTTCGGGGAGACTCCCAAAGGAGTTGGGGGAAATTTTGTCAAACATAAACTCGCATATTGGATGCAAGTGTGGAAGAATGACAAAAGTCCCCGAGCCCGAAGCCTGGGCTACGACCATCTCTTTGGGCCCCGAGTCGCGAGCACTCGCGACGCCAGGGACGGGCATTAACAATTCGCGAGCAGTTGTAGGCTCGCTTGGAGGCCCCTTTGGAGGGAGGCCTCCCCCTCTTCGATCACCCTTCGGTGAGTTGTCGGCCACCTCGATGATTGGAGGGCGAGGAAGGTCAGCTGGTGGGGGCACGGTGGAGAGAGGGGTCGCGTTGACCGGAGGGGTCGCGGTCGTACGAGAAGTGCTCGCGACTCCTCCAGAGGCGGCTTGGGGTCCGCGAGCAGGCTCCTCTGCGGGAGTAGGCGCAGCTGAAGGACCCCCCGAAGTTTTCTTTTGCCTCTTCGAGGCAGCGCCCTTCAGCCGGGGAAGTACCCCCAGTGCGCCTCTCTTATCGCCAACATTCGTCATCTCTTCTCGGAAGGTGAGACCGGCTGCACAAAGATGACGAAGTTCTAGAGCAGTGCTGACGTGGCGCGCAGCCGCAGGGAGCTTGTAGACTTTGACAAGTTTTTCGTTGAGCCCTCCTCGCAGATTTGGCTTCACACCAATTGGAATTCCTGAGAGCAAAAAGAAAGTTCATTAAATCGTCAATACAGCAAGGCTATTGTTTCCTTTCGGACAAGTAAACAGGCACTTAACCCACCTTCGCCAAAATGGCGATTAACATTATGGCCTTTGGGGTCGGATCCCATCTCGGACTCCCAGTTACCGGAGGCATAGAACCACTTCTTTCTCCATCCCGGGCAGTTGGAAGAAGGGTTCCCCAAAATGAAGTTATTCCGGTGCCAGAAGCAGAGGTAGTACCAACCCTCGCTAGCTGGCGCCTTCTTCAGCTGGAATAACCTCAAAAATTCCTCAGCGGTTAACTCCTCGTTACCCGCCTGCTTCCAAAGGACGAAAGCACTTAGAAGAACCCGCCAGCCGTTAACTATAAGTTGGCCCGGGGCAATCTTGTAGAGACGGAGGAAGTTTCGAATAAAGGGGTGGAGGGGAAGACGTACGCCCACTTTGAAGAAGTATTCGTAAACAGCCACACACCCAGGCGGTGGTGCATCGGCTGTCTCCCCTCTCCCAGGCAGTCTGAATAAAACAGAGTCTGGAACCCTATAAACCTCTCTAAGGTTAGAGAGTCTTTCCTCCGTCAAGATGGAAGAGTAACCGGAGGCAGAATACCTCCCAGCCGGTACTCTGGCGTTATTGGATTCAGAGGAGTCAGGGGTTTCATCTCCCAGAGGAATAATCTCTTCGTCAGAGATTTCCGCCATTATAAAAGGGAGATGGAAGATGAAATGAAAGAGGAAAAAGAAAGAAGGGTACCTCCATAAAGAGGTTTTTCACTCCAGAATAGAGAAGGAAGAAGAAGAAAACTCTGCAGCAATGGAATCCGGAAATGAAGGAATTTCTCTAAGTCCGATATTTATATGCAATCATTCCGCTTGATTTGCTGGACACGCGGCAGATTCTTATCCGGCACGTCAGACGAACGGACGCTAGCATTAAATACGGAAACACGTGGCGCCTGACGCTTCATCTCTGGCGGCAGAGAAAGCTGCGCAAAAGCTGGTCATCATAAATGCGGAAGCACGATAAGTGAATCATGCGCGATTATCTCCCAGCACCCAGCTGTCAACACTAGCAAACCCTTGGCATAGTTCCTCAATACCAAGGGTTTGGGGGGCATCTGTTGTAGGCAAATATAGTCTATCGAGAAGTGCAGGATCGCGGTCATAATGAATGCGAGCAGTCAAGCTCGTGCTCGCCAGAGGGGGTCGCATCTTCCGTATGCGAGCAGCTCGGCTCGTGCTCGCCAGAGGGGGTCGCATCTTCCGTATGCGAGCAGCTCGGCTCGTGCTCGCCAGAGGGGGTCGCATCTCCCGAATGCGAGCAGCTCGGCTCATGCTCTTTAGAAGAGGTCGCATCTCCCGGATGCGAGCAGCTCTGCTCGGGCTCGTCAGAAGGGGTCGCATCTCACGAATGCGAGCATCCCTGACACAAGCAGCTCCCGACATCAGAATAGTCCTGAGTCTTCGTTTTTTGTTTGGACGGTCCTCATACTTCCAGCATCCGGTTCCCATCGAGTGGCTTGTTCAATCCCTCTGCGACACCAAGCAGAGTTACATCCAGCGCGGCGGTCTTCACCCTTTCGGCGTCCCCTTCCTTTTCGGGGATTGCTATCAAGAAACGTGATTGCCGGAAGAAGTTATTGGGTTAGATCTTGCCTCTAAGGATAAGGATCTTGTCCCACTAAATCAGCGAGATTTCGGTATCGTACGCGACATCAGCGGGATTTCGATATCTTACGTAACAAATTGGGTTGCTTCAGATCTATATAAAGGGGTGACTCCATTAAGAGAACGGTACGTACTAATCATTCAAGCTGGGTCCCGTTTTGCTTGGCTTCTCTTCTGTGGCCTAACTTAAGCGTCGGAGGGCTAACGGCTGGTCCCCAGCCACCCTTATTCGCTGTCTTATTTCAGGTCTGGTGGTGGAAATCTCTCCTGGAGCGAAGGAGAAAAGCCGAAGGATCTCGTTACAAAATCTGACATTAACACTAAGTTAGGATCACTAAGAATCACATGAGCCCGGAGTCATCAAGAGATCAAAGTAGAAACCAACATAGTACTTGATTCAAACTCAAATTGAACTAAAATTCATCAATTAAAACATAAAAGGAAACCTAGGTTGCATCAATCCATCAAAAACAAATCAAAAGCTTCCCCTCTTAGCTAGGTTTAGTTCATCTCTAACATCCTTGAACTAAAAGCCTCTAAAAACATGAAAAACTACTAAAACAGGAAGAAAACTAAAGATCCGAAGTAGAATCCGTCTCCTGAGCAATCCCCACGTCGTAGCCTTCCCTGGTATGAAGGAAAGAGGTCCCTTTATAGCTTGGAGGTGTCCTATACGCAAGAAGACTCCAGAAATTGCGTAATCTTACGCAATTGCGCAGAAGATTTCAGAATTTCTGAAATAGAAAGTGGCTAGTTACGCTGGCCGACCGGTCATGACCGGTCGGCTGTGTTTAGCAAGTTTCCAGCAATCATGGCCGACCGGTCATGACCGGTCGGCCCTATTCAATCTTTCTCCAGCAGCTCTGCCCGACTGGTCATGACCGGTCGGGCTTGTTCAGTCCATGCATCCTTTTGGTATAGCAGCAATGGCCGACCGGTCATGACCGGTCGGACCATCTCCCTGATCAATCCAGCATCTGTGGCCGACCGGTCTTGACCGGTCGGCGTGGGCAGTCCATCAATCCAGTAGCTATGCCTGACCGGTCATGACCGGTCGGGCTGGGGATTCCATCCATTTAAGCTTTCTCTTGGGTGGCCGACCAGTCTTGACCGGTCGGGCTTCTCTTTCTTCATTCTTTCTTTCTTTCTTTCTTTCTTCTTTTCTCTTCTCTCCTTGCTTGTCTTTCTTTGATCCTTCTTCATGCTTCATCCTATGGTCTTCAATACTTGTAAGGAGCCTCATTTAGCTTCCAAATGGTGAACTCTCCATCTTGTTCCTGTAATCACACATCCTGTATTAAGTTGGTCCTTTAAACATGTATATCATGCATAATGAGTGATGAATTGGAGTTAGAATATGCACAATTATGAGCTCAACAATACCCTTATTTGCCCTCCGTACGCTTAATTTTCGGTGCTGGTACGTCCCGAATGGACCAAATTAACGAGCCTTGATCGCAACCTTGTTTTAGTACGCATCGACCCAAGACCTATACCCGGCGACCGCGTAGGCGCTGCGATTCCAACGCCGCGTGGCACGCCCCATTGCGATACCCGGTGTGAAAGTTATGATCAATTGCATAATCCGAGGTGAACCGCGCAACGCGCGTGTGGCGTGGGCCCCACTTGCACAAATCCCAATATCATGTGAAATCAATCAAATCCATCACCATCACCCTCACCCATACCCTTCTCATTACCCTACTCTACACACCCCATACCCACCCCATCACTCTCTCACCCCAAAGTCAACTAAAGCCCATACCTCCCATACACCTCTCCCATGCTAGCCACCACCACCACCATCACTCCATGATTCCCCCCCCCCCCCCCTCCCCCCCCTCCTATACAAGTCCATAGGTGGGGGGAGAGGAGGCCTCCTCATTTTTCTAAATTTGCACGAAGAGAAAGGAGAGAGAAAGAGAGAAAGAGATTTGAGAGGAGAGAGAAAGAGAAAGATTTGAGAGAAGAGAGAGATTAGAGAGATTGAGGGTGGAGATCAAGCTTGGAGGGCCCCAACCACCGTCCGGACCGTCGATCGCCAACCCGACCCAATCCAACCGTCCAACCATCCTTCGAGGTGAGTGCAAGGGGGGCCATAAACCCCTCCATTTTCTTAATTTCCTTTCATTTTCCTTTTTCTTTTGGGCCCATCTTGTGGTGGACAATCAGATGGATGGACTGGATCATCCATGTATGGGCCCCACTTGCTAATAAAATAAAAAAAGAAAAACAGAAAAAGAGAGAAGGAGAGTGGCCGCTGGACAGTCAGCGTCCAGAGGACGCTGCTGCCCAGCAGCACGTGGGCTACACCCCTTTTGGGCGTTGGGCAGGGCCCCACTCGTGGGACCCACCTTGATGTATGAGTTGATCCACACCGTCCAGCTGTTTCTCCAGCCCATTTTAGGGCAGGGTGCCAAAACTGAAGAAGATCCAGATCTCAAGTGAACCACACCATAGCAATCAGTGGAGATAAGGACGTCCACTATTGGAACTTCCGTGGCTCACTGTGATGTTTGTGGACCAAATCACCTGCCCAATGTTGGGCTTATTGGGTCGCCCATGAGATGGGGAACCTGATGGACAGATTGGATCACACCTATGTGGGCCCCACTTGAAATAAGCACAGGATAAAAGAAAAAAAAGGGAAGAAAAACAAAAAAAAAATGTTAGAACGTCTAGATGCTGGATGTTCTGACGCTGGAACGTCCAGCGTCACGTGGACGCCGTAATGGGGTCCCCACTCGTAGGACCCACCTTGATGTTTGTGTTCCATCCACGCCGTCCATTTGATTGCCCAGATCATTTTAGGGCCAGGGCCCAAGGATTAACCCGATCCAAGTTTTAAACGGACCGCACCACATGAAACAGTGGAAATAATGATGTCTACTGCTGTAAATTCTTCGGCCCACTTTAATGTTTCTAGACCGATTTACATACCCAATATTGGACTCATTGGGCCCACAATGAGATGGCCCAGCTGATAGACGGAGTGGATCACCCTTATGTGGGCCCCACTTGATGAAAACTTGGATAAACAAAAAAAAAGAAAAATATAAGAAGAAGGAGGGCGCCTCTGACGCTGGGCGTACCAGCGTCCACGGACGCTGGCTCGTGCCAGCTCGTGGCCCACTCGTGGGTCCCACCATGATGCATGTGCTGTATCCACACCGTCCATCCATTTGGGGAGATCATTTTAGGGCATGACCCCAAGAATGAGTCAGATCCAAGTCTCAAGGGGGCCCCACCACAGAAAACAGTAGGGACAGCGACCCTACCGTTGAAACCTTCCTATGGCCCACCATGATGTTTATTTGAGATCCAACCTGTTCATAAGTTCACACATGCACGGAAGAAGGTAAAACAAAAATACCAGCTTGATCGAAAACTTCTGTGAGCCCCACTTGTTGAGAGCAAAAGAAAAAAATAAAAATAAAATAAAAACACAAGAACCTGGCCGCTGGACAGACTGCTTCCAGGGGACGTTGCTGCCCAACAGCATAACCCTCTGGGCATGACCATGTGCCCCACTCGTTGGGCCCACCTAGAATGTATGTGCCTTATCTATTCCGTCCATATGTTTTCCCAGCTCATTTTAGTGGCTGAGCCCAAAATTTAAGCATATCCTAAAGTCAAGTGGACCATGCCACGGGACAACGGTGGGAATAATGATCTTTACCGTTAAACCTTCCCAGCCCTACAGTGATGTTTAATTGTCATCCAACCTGTTTCATAAGTGGCCGAGCCCAAAATTTAAGCATACCCAAATGTCAAGTGGACCCTGCCACGGGAAACAGTGGGAGAGAATGATTTCCAACGTTGAAACCTTTCCAGGTTCTACAGTGATGTTTATTTGCCATCCAATCTGTTCATAAGATCACATGGATATGGATGAAGGAGAAAACACCAATATCTGCTTGATTCAAAACTTATTGGGACCAGATGGGTACCACGCTGCCCAGCAAGTGGCCCACCTTATGGGTCCCAACGTGATGCATCTATTAGTTCCACTATGATGTATCTGTTCTATTCATGCTGCCCATCTATTTTTCCATGCCATTTTAGGATATGGCCCCAACAATGAGGCAAATCCAGATGTTACGTGGGCCACACCCGCAAGGAATAGTGGTCATTGAAGCCCACCATTGAAAACTTCCTTGGGGCCACTTTTTTGTTTATTTTTCATCCAAATAGAGGTTGTGGGCCCATATTTGGGTTCCACCTTGATGGATGTATTGTGTACCATGCCACCCGTCTTGATCGACGCGTGGGGCCCGATTTGAATGGGCTTCACTTAGAAAATGGTGGTGATTGAATACCTACCACTAAAAATTCCTAAGACTGGTGATGTATATTTGCTATCCAACCAGTGTGCGGGGCCCACCTTGGTCCTTCCTTTGATATATATGTTTTATCTATGCCGTACACCTATTTTGTTGGCCTATCTTGTATGCGCAGGCCCAAGTATGGGGCCGATGTGGTCTCAAGTGGCCTATGCCACGAAGACCTTTACATTTCCAATGGGGCCACAGTCTGAGTGCCACTCTCTGTATATATATTGGGCCATTTAAGGCCAACGTCACATGGTACATTTGGTAACAATGCTAGTATACTTAGCTTGATATGTCACACTGATAACATGCTTAGTATAATGAATACTATGCTCATTCATATGCCCATACGCATCATTTGTATGCCTGTTATAGATCACGATTAACCATAGCATATGCTAGTTGGCTTGTTATACTTAGGGGACTCGTGTGAGACAGGGTCGCCCCACATGATTGCGCAGTATGCGTAAGTTTGGTACATGGTTTGGATTGTATGACTCATGCATTTCGCATTATGTATGTCATGATCGCTTTCACACCCTAGCAGCATCGGGGTGGTGGCCACCATAGTCACATCATGGTTGTCAGTATTGGACACCGAAAACTTGTTCTAGTACGTGGGCGCTATGGATGTCCTTGGGTGAAAGTCCCTAAACCCTGTGGTACCAGTAGGATGCTCCAGCGTCGAGACCGAGTGGATAACATGAGCGCCCGTGTGCTAAATACCAATAGGCCGCGTCTCCCACTAGGTCGAGGTCGGTTGGAAAGGGGTGTGACCTTATCCGCCCGGGTGTAGTGGGCTCTGAGATAGGTCGAGTCTGACCAGCTGATGGAATGGGTCCCCTATCGGCGAGCCGGGTGAGCATTGGCATACCACTGACGAGGTGGATAGTGAGGTCTATTCTACTCGCTTAGTTATGCGCGCGATGTGCGGCGGCCAGTATTAGAGTATACTAGAACCCGGTGATGTCCTAGATGAGAACTATTTTGATATGTGGATCAGTTGAGGATTGACGTGTTTGCATTACATCTCTTGCATGTAACACTCGGCCATGTAGGCCCTTGCATCGCATAGCCTTGGGATGGCTGATAGCATTCATGAACTTGGTAACTTAGCCCTCTGCTACTTTCACTTACTCTGATATCTGTATACTTGTCATATGCATCACACGCGCACACACACACTCTACTGAGCTTCGTAGGAAGCTCATGCACGTTTGTTTACACTGCAGGTAATAGGGCACATCAGCAGCGTTGAGCGCGGTGCATGTACCTAATATTTTGGACTTCTACTACATGTTGTATTTCCCTTTCCAGCACTGTACTCAACAAACTTTTTAGTGGATATTTGATGATGTTTTATGATTTTGATTATGCTCCTGTACAAAAAAATTTACCCTGAAAATCCTCCTGGTAGGATCCGAGGATCGAAACCTGGCACATGAGAGCTAGGAGCCGAGAATGGGGTACTACGGAGGCTGTTGACACCAAGGTCGGCGATTGGGAATTTAGTGAGCCCGGTCCCCGAGTTTGGGGCGTGACAGAAGTTGGTATCAGAGCATAACTTGGGAATACCTGCGGATGACATCACATTTCTCCTAATGGCCTTAGATTAACTAACCTTAACTGAATGATTGTTGCAAACTTAGGATGATTAGGATCCCGATCTCATGCACTTAGTGACTCACACTAGGATCTTGTTACAACATAGTTATAATAAGATTCCTTATTTTGAGCTTAGAAACTTCTGAATATGATTCTCTAACGTGTGTGCTGTTCGCTTCCCCAAGTGTAGGGTTGCGATGTAGTAATAAACTCGGTAAGACCGAGGTCGATCCACAGGGACTTATGTAGAATTTCACAAACTCATCCACAAGTATCTATTGAAATCTATTAACCAGAATGCTATATGAAATTGATATGAGTAACAAAAGTTGAATTAAATCGAAAGTAACTAATTATAAGAAGGCACTAGGGGTTCAAGGATCCACTTGTAGCAATCCTTGATGTTCAATCCACTGTGGTTTCTTATTCTCTCAACTAGAATCGACATTCCTGTCTATCTAGTCGGATGATAGAGCTGTTAAACCAAGCAGTCTGTAATATGTAAGTTCTATGCATAAGATTCACTCAATGCAGGCTGATCTGAGCATGCTCAATTGCATAGGTCATTCCCCTTTCCAAAAGGTCTAGTTCACAATCATAACCATCCTCAAGTCCTGTCACAAGACAAGGCTAGATCAGGATTTGAACTGGATTCAAATCACATGCACAGTCCATACACATTACAGAAAAATCAGAAAAGTAGAACTTTGGTAGGAAGTTCCTTTATGAAGAACATAGTACTAGGGCGCACTCCGATTCCTCGGATCATACAGGTCTAGACCGTCACAAACCAATTAAGCAATTAAGTAATTCTCCCAAACATCCATGAGTCATCATAAGACTAAGAAAAACTACTCAAAAACTTGTATAAACTTCAAACCATAGTTCATAATCATGAATTCCATACTTAAAACCACTTAACTACGAATTAAAACATCTTGGATCCACTACAAGCTTCACCTCTTAGCCCTAGCTAAGAGGTTTAGCTGTTCATGATCCAAGGAAACATGAAACAACTATAAAAAGCATGAAAACAGCAAAGCAAACCAAAATGAGTTGTGAAACTCCAATCTCCACTTCCACAGCCTCCAACCTCACTTGAACCCCTCTAGGATACCTTAGGAACGATCCCTAGGTGTCCTTTTATAGTCTGGAGGCTCCACAACTTCGGAAGAATCGAGAAATTGCGTAAAACTTACGCAGCGCAGAGAAAGTCGGACTTGATTTGGAAACTTCTAAGTTAGTACGCATGGCTGACCGGTCATGACCGGTCGGCCCTTGTTTATCCTTAGTCCAGCAACCATGTCCGACCGGTCTTGACCGGTCGGATGTCTTCATTAATGTTCCAGCAAGTGTGGCCGACCAGTCAAGACCGGTCGAGCCTATTCAACATTGGTCCAGCAAGCATGTCCGACCGGTTAAGACCGGTCGGACGTCTTCAACAATCCTCCAGCAGCTGTGGCCGACCGGTCAAGACCGGTCGGTCATCTTCATTAGAGCCTTGGAATGCATGGCTGACCGGTCTAGACCGGTCAGGCTTCCTTGGCCGACCGGTCAAGATCGGTCGGTCTCCTTTTTTTTCTTGTTTTCTTTCTTTCTTTCTTCCGCTTTCTTCATTCTTTACTTCGGCCCTCCTTTGGGTCTTCATCCAAGGTCCTAACATGCTCTTTTCATCTTCAAATGGGTGGAGTTCACTCTCAATCCTGTAGTCACAAAACATGCATTAGATTCATCTATAAACCATGCAAACCTCGCACAATGAGTGATGAATTGGGGTTAGAATATGCACAATTAGGCGCTCAACATGTGCATTCGAGAGTATCAATGCTAAGAGGTACCTGTCCTTTTCTATAGGATATGGTGCCCAAGAGAGCCACCAGTAGGCCGTCGACTGGTGCAAGTACATCCCGGACCGCCTCATCCCTAGCTCCAGCTATGACTACTGGTCAGTTCCAGGAGATGATGCGAGTTATGACCTCCATGGTAGAGCGTCAGGAGAGGAGGTCATCTGACGCAGTTGCCCCATCGGAGTAGGATCGTGCTCGTTCCTTGCTGATGGATTTCAGGCGGATGGATCCCCCACAATTTTTGGGCGGGCCAGACCCAGTGGCAGCAAAGAGATGGAAATCGGAGGTAACGAAGATCTTTACCACGATGTGATGCTTGACCGAGGAGCGAGTTCCTCTTGCCATTTTCCTCCTTCAGGGAGAGGCCAAGCACTGGTGGGCATCAGTTACCCGAGCCGCCGGGCCCGATTTCGAGTGGACATGGGAGGACTTTGTAGACCGGTTTGACCGAAAATTCTTCCCTAAGCATGTCCGCCAGTAGCGTGCTCTAGAGTTCGAGACACTGTTCCAAGGAGATATGTCAGTGTCGCAGTACGAGGCTCGATTCGTTGAGTTATCCAGATTTGCGACGTATCTCGTGGATGATGAGGTGTGGAAGGCCCGTCGATTCGAGACCGGACTGCGCCTTGGCCTTCGTGGCCGTGTCACGGGACACAAGCTTCCTACATTCGAGGAGGTGGTAGAGCGGGCCCAGATATATGAGGCAGAGTGGGCCGATGCGCAGCGGATCCGTGACCAGAGCGGAGACCGGAAGGGGAGGAGGAAGATTCCTTCTAGCAGCTTCCGGCAGCAGCAGACTCGGGCACATCAGAGGCACCCGATTCGTCCATCCGTTCGACAGCCAGTAGCACCAGCAGCACCTCCAGCACTGTCCGAGAGACAGTTTGCAGGTGTTTGTTACGGATGTGGGGGGGACAGGGCATCGTAGGCATGAGTGTCCCCACCCACAGCAGCAGCCACAACAGCAGAGGTAGCTACATAGACCGCAGCAGCAGCGGCGACCGCAGAGGGGACAGACACATCCCCAGCAAACTCAGGGCAGGTTCTATGCAGCCCAGTAGGATCCTCAGGCACCTGGAGGAGTCGTTGATGGTTCACTCATTGTCTCTGCATGCATAGCTCATGTTTTGTTTGATTCTGGTGCATCGCATTCTTTTGTATCCGATGATTTTTTGCCGATCAACTAGTTTGCCGTTAGAATCCATGCGCGAGGGTTTATCAGTGTCGACACCCTTAGGGAAGACCGCAGTATTGAGTTTGATCTGTTCGTCTTGCCCCGTCTTGGTAGGAGAGACCTTTTTGCCCGCCGATTTGTTTGTTTTACCGATGACTGAGTTTGATGTTATCCTGGGCATGGATTGGCTGGCCGAGTATCACGCTGTATTGGACTGCTTCGCAAGAATAGTCACTTTCTTTATACCCGGCATGCTGCAGTTTCAGTTCGTTGCCGAGCCCAGAGGAGAGCAGTTGTCATCTTTGATGTCGTGTGCCGTAGAGGAACCGGTTGCCGTGTGCATCGACTAGTTGCAGGTAGTTTGTGATTTTTCGGATGTGTTTTAGGAGATTCTGGGGTTGCTGCCTCATCGACATACCGAGTTTCAGATTGACCTCGTGCCCGGTACTGTGCCTATCTCAAAGGCCCCGTACCGTATGGCACCATTGGAGCTGTGGGAGCTACGGAAGTAGTTGGACGAGTTGCGTGAACTAGGCTTCATCCGTCCGAGTAGTTCACCGTGGAGAGCGCCGGTACTCTTCGTGAAGAAGAAGGATGGCTCGCTGAGGCTCTGCGTGGATTACCGCGAGCTCAACAAGGTCACGATTAAGAATAGGTACCTGCTTCCGAGGATCGACGATTTTTTTGACCAGTTGTGAGAGGCCCAGTTCTTTTCGAAGATTGACCTACGGTCCCGTTATCATCAGGTCCATGTCCGGGAGGAGGATATCCTGAAGACGGTATTCAGGATGCGTTACGGTTATTTTGAGTTCCAGGTCATGTCTTTCGGACTGACCAATGCACCCGCTGTGTTCATGCAATTGATGAACGAGGTCTTTCATCCCTACCTTGATCAGTTCGTTGTGGTGTTTATCGATGACATTCTGATCTATTCGAGGCCTCGGGAGGAGCATGCGCAGCATCTGAAGATCACCTTGCAGACCCTCTGCACACACCAGCTTTATGCGAAGTTGGAGAAGTGTGAGTTTTGGTAGGAGGAGGTGAAGTTCCTCGGTCATGTGGTGACGAGGTAGGGAGTAGCAGTAGATCCGGTGAAGATTAATGCTGTGCGTCAATGGGGTCAGCCCACGAACGCGTCCAAAATTCGGAGTTTCTAGGGGTTAGCAAGTTATTATCGTCGTTTCATAGAGGGCTTCTCTCGTATTGCAGCCCCGCTGACCAGGTTGACCCGGAAGGGTGATGAGTTCGTTTGGAGTGATGCCTGTGAGCGAGCATTTGCAGAACTGAAGGACCGTCTTACTTCTACACCAGTCCTCACTCTTCCCTCTGGGAGTGAAGGATTCATGGTTTTTACAGATGCCTCACATATTGGCTTAGGTGATGTCCTGATGCAACATGGCAGAGTAGTAGCGTATGCGTCTCGCCAGCTCAAGGTTCATGAGCAGAACTACCCCACGCATGATCTGAAGCTAGCAGCGGTAGTCTTCGCACTGAAGGTGTGGAGGCACTATCTTTATGGGGTCAGGTTCGAGCTCTTTTCTAACCACAAGAGCCTGAAGTACCTCTTCTCGCAGTCCGAGTTGAACATGAGGCAGAGACGTTGGATGGAGCTCTTAAAGGATTATGATTTTGATCTTCAGTACCATCCTAGTAAGGCCAACGTGGTGGCAGATGCCCTTAGCCGTCAGCCACGAGGCCTGGTGGCGCATATGATGGTCCGGGAGTGGAGGATGCTCGAGGAGGTTGCCGAATATGATTTTGAGCTGAGCCTGTAGTCTTCTATCGCACAGTTATCGAGCTTATCGATTCAACCCTCTCTTGTTTCTAGGGTGATCGAGGCTCAGCAGACAGATCAGACGTTGAAGGATTATTGGGAAGAGGCCGCGTCAGAGGGTCAGACAGATTGGCAGATTGGGTCAGATGGTGGACTTCGTTTCAAGGGTCGGTTGTGTGTCCTAGATATTCCTCAGTTGCGCAGAGATCTTATGGATGAGGCACACCGATCGAGGTTCACGATTCACCTAGGCTCTGCCAAGATGTACCACGATATGAGGAGGTAGTATTTTTGGGCCGGTATGAAGCGTCAGATTGCCAGTTTTGTGGCTGAGTGTGACACTTGCCAGCGTGTCAAGGCCAATCATCGCAAACCTCCAGGTCCCTTGCAGCCATTGAGTGTCCCGTTGTGGAAATGGGAGCACGTGACCACATACTTCATTATGGGCTTGCCGAGGACTGATCGCGGTCATGACACCATCTAGGTTGTCGTTGATCGTTTGACGAAATCGGCACATTTTCTTGCGATACGTGTGAGCTGGCCATTGGACCGACTTGCAGAATTGTTTATCGAGGGGATTGTGAGACTGCACAGAGTCCCAGTTTCGATCGTTTCTGACTGAGATCCGAGATTTACGTCGCGGTTCTGGAGGAGTTTTTAGAAGGCGATGGGGCCTGTCTTGAAGTTCAGCACCGCATATCATCCTCAGACTGATGGACAGACCGAGAGGGTCAACCAGATCCTTGAGGACATGCTTCGAGCTTGCGTGTTGGATTTCTCAGGTAGTTGGGATAAACACCTACGTTTAGCTGAGTTTGCATATAATAACAGCTACCAGGCGACTATCGGTATGGCTCCTTTTGAGGCGTTGTATGGTAGACCTTGTAGGTCTCCTACTTGTTAGGCCAAGGTTGGAGAGCATCGTCTCCTAGGTCCCGAGCTTGTGCAGAGGACATCAGAGGCTATTGATATCATCAGGCAGAGGATGCGCACAGCTCAGAGTCGACAGAAGAGTTTTGCAGATCGTCGACGTCGTCCCCTAGAGTTTTCCATTGGGGATCGTGTGTATCTCAGGGTCTCGCCCATGAAGGGCGTGGTTCATTTTGGAGCCATGGGGAAGCTTGCCCCGAGATTCATTGGACCCTTCGAGATCACTAGGCGCGTTGGCGCCGTGGCCTATCAGCTTGCCTTGCCACTTCAGTTGTCTGGCGTCCACAATGTTTTTCATGTTTCTATGTTGCGGAAGTGTGAGTCAGACGTGGTTCCTGTGATAGATTGGAAGCCATTGGAGGTTCGTGAGGATGCTTCTTACATTGAGCAGCCGGTTCGTATCCTTGACCGGAAGGAGCAGGTCCTCCGGACCAAGGCCATTCCCTTGGTAAAGGTCCAGTGGAGTCATCATAGTGCAGATAAGGCGTCATGGGAGAGAGAGGCAGAGATTCGCGAGTCTTATCCCCATCTTTTTTATGATTGATTGTATCTGTATGATTGCTTTTCGATTCGATATGCATATATAGTGATGCGATTCCTTTTTTTTATGATCTTCGGCTAGTTTGGGTTTGTATTGCAAATTTTGAGGACGAAATTTTTTTGTTAGGAGGGGAGAGTTGTCAGACCCGTACCCTTATTTGCCCTCCGTACGCTTAATTTCCGATGTCGGTATGTCCCAAATGGACCAGATTAACGAGCCTTGATCGCAACCTTGTTTTAGTACCGCATCGAACCAAGACCTATACCCCGACGACCGCGTAGGCGCTGCGATTCCAACGCTGTGCGGCACGCCCCATTGCGATACCCGGTGTGAAAGTTATGATCGATTGCATAATTCGAGGTGGGCCGCGCAACGCACGTGTGGCGTCGGCCCCACTTGCACAAATCCCAAGATCATATCAAATCAATCAAATCCATCACCATCACCCTCACCCATACCCCTCTCATTTCCCTACTCTACACACCCCATACCCACCCCATCACTCTCTCACCCCAAAGTCAACTAAAGCCCATACCTCCCATACCCCTCTCCCATGCTAGCCACCACCACCACCACCATCACTCCATGATTCCTCTCTCCCCCCCATACAAGTCCATACATGGGGGGAGAGGAGGCCTCCTCATTTTCCTAAATTTGCAAGAAGAGAAAGGAGAGAGAAAGAGAGAAAGAGATTTGAGAGGAGAGAGAAAGAGAAAGATTTGAGAGAAGAGAGAGATTTGAGTGATCAAGAGAGAGATTAGAGAGATTGAGGGTGGAGATCAAGCTTGGAGGGCACCAACCACCGTCCTGACCATTCGATCGCCAACCCGACCCAATCCAACCGTCCAACCATTCTTCGAGGTGAGTGCAAGGGGGGCCATAAACCCCTCCATTTTCTTAATTTCCTTTCATTTTCCTTTTTCTTTTGGGCCCATCTTGTGGTGGACAATCAGATGGATGGACTAGATCATCCATGTATGGGCCCCCACTTGCTAATAAAATAAATAAAAAAAGAAAAGAAGAAAAAAAAGAGAAGGAGAGTGGCCGCTGGACAATCAGCATCCAGAGGACGCTACTGCCCAGCAGCACGTGGGCTACACCCCTTTTGGGCGTTGGGCAGGGCCCCACTCGTGGGACCCACCTTGATGTATGAGTTGATCCACACCATCCAGCTGTTTCTCCAGCCCATTTTAGGGCAGGGCGCCAAAACTGAAGAAGATCCAGATCTCAAGTGAACCACACCATAGCAAACAGTGGAGATAAGGACGTCCACTATTGGAACTTCCGTGGCTCACTGTGATGTTTGTGGACCAAATCACCTGCCCAATATTGGGCTTATTGGGTTGCCCATGAGATGGGGAACCTGATGGACGGATTGGATCACATCAATGTGGGCCCCACTTGAAATAAGCACAGGATAAAAGAAAAAAAAAGGGAAGAAAAACAAAAAAAAAATGTTAGAATGTCCAAACGCTGGACGTTCTGAAGCTAGAACGTCCAGCGTCACGTGGACGCCATAATGGGGTCCCCACTCGTAGGACCCACCTTGATGTTTGTGTTCCATCCACGCCGTCCATTTGATTGCCAAGATCATTTTAGGGCCAGGGCCCAAAGATGAACCCGATCCAAGTTTTAAACGGACCGCACCACATGAAACAGTGGAAATAATGATGTCTACTGCTGTAAATTCTTCGACCCACTTTAATGTTTCTAGACTGATTTACATACCCAATATTGGACTCATTGGCCCACAATGAGATGGCCCAGCTGATAGACGGAGTGGATCACCCTTATGCGGGCCCCACTCGATGAAAACCTTGGATAAACAAAAAAAAAGAAAAATATAAGAAGAAGGAGGACGCCTCTGACGTTGGGCGTACCAGCGTCCACGGACGCTGGCTCGTGCCAACTCGTGGCCCACTCGTGGGTCCCACCATGATGCATGTGCTGTATCCACACCGTCCATCCATTTGGGGAGATCATTTTAGGGCATGACCCCAAGAATGAGTCAGATCCAAGTCTCAAGGGGGCCCCACCACAGAAAACAGTAGGGACAGCGACCCTACCGTTGAAACCTTCCTATGGCCCACCATGATGTTTATTTAAGATCCAACCTGTTCATAAGTTCACACATGCACGGAAGAAGGTAAAACAAAAATACCAGCTTGATCGAAAACTTCTGTGAGCCCCACTTGTTGAGAGCAAAAGAAAAAAATAAAAATAAAATAAAAACACAAGAACCTGGCCGTTGGATAGACAGCGTCCAGGGACGCTGCTGCCCAGCAGCATAGCCCTCTGGGCATGACCATGGGCCCCACTCGTTGGGCCCACCTAGAATGTATGTGCCTTATCTATTCCGTCCATATGTTTTTCCAGCTCATTTTAGTGGCTGAGCCCAAAATTTAAGCATATCCTAAAGTCAAGTGGACCATGCCACGGGACAACGGTGGGAATAATGATCTCTACCGTTGAAACCTTCCCAGCCCTACAGTGATGTTTAATTGTCATCCAACCTGTTTCATAAGTGGCCGAGCCCAAAATTTAAGCATACCCAAATGTCAAGTGGACCCTGCCACGGGAAACAGTGGGAGATAATGATTTCCAACGTTGAAACCTTTCCAGGTTCTACCGTGATGTTTATTTGCCATCCAATCTGTTCATAAGATCACATGGATATGGATGAAGGAGAAAACACAAATATCTGCTTGATTCAAAACTTATTGGGACCAGATGGGTACCACGCTGCCCAGCAGGTGGCCCACCCTATGGGTCCCAACGTGATGTATCTATTAGTTCCACCATGATGTATCTGTTCTATTCATGCTGCCCATCTATTTTTCCATTGCCATTTTAGGATATGGCCCCAACAATGAGGCAAATCCAGATGTTAGGTGGGCCACACCCGCAAGGAATAGTGGTCACTGAAGCCCACCATTGAAAACTTCCTTGGGGCCACTTTAATGTTTATTTTTCATCCGAATAGAGGTTGTGGGCCCATATTTGGGTTCCACCTTGATGGATGTATTGTGTACCATGCCACCCGTCTTGATCGACGCGTGGGGCCCGATTTGAATGGGCTTCACTTAGAAAATGATGGTGATTGAATACCTACCACTGAAACTTCCTAAGACTGGTGATGTATATTTGCTATCCGACCAGTGGGCGGGGCCCACCTTGGTCCTTCCTTTGATATATATGTTTTATCCATGCCGTACACCTATTTTGTCGACCTATCTTGTATGCGCAGGCCCAAGTATGGGGCCGATGTGGTCTCAAGTGGGCTATGCCATGAAGACCTTTACATTTCCAATGGGGCCACAGTCCGGGTCCCACTCTCTGTATATATATTGGGCCATTTAAGGCCAACGTCACAGGTACGTTTGGTAACAATGCTAGTATACTTAGCTTGATATATCACACTGATAACATGCTTAGTATAATGAATACTATGCTCATTCATATGCCCATACGCATCATTTGTATGCCTGTTATGGATCACGATTAACCATAGCATATGCTAGTTGGCTTGTTATACTTAGGGGACTCGTGTGAGACAGGGTCGCCCCACATGATTGCGCAGTATGCGTAAGTTTGGTGCATGATTTGGATTGTATGACTCATGCATTTCGCATTATGTATGTCATGATCGCTTTCACACCCTAGCAGCATCGGGGTGGTGGCCACCATAATCACATCATGGTTGGCAGTATTGGACACCGAAAACTTGTTCTAGTACGTGGGCGCTATGGATGTCCTTGGGTGAAAGTCCCTAAACCCTGTGGTACTAGTAGGATGCTCCAGCGTCGAGACCGAGTGGATAACATGAGCGCCCGTGTGCAAAATACCAGTAGGCCGCGTCTCCCACTGTGTCGTGGTCGGTTGGAAAGGGGTGTGACCTTATCCGCCCGGGTGCAGTGGTCTGTAAGCTAGGTAAAGTCTGACCAGCTCATGGAATGGGTCCACTATCAGCGAGCCGGGTGGGCATTGGCATACCACTGATGAGGTGGATAGTGAGGTCTTTTCTACTCGCTTGGTTATGCGCGCGATGTGCGGCGGCCAGTATTAGAGTATACTAGACCCCGGTGATGTCCTAGATGAGAACTATTTTGATATGTGGATCAGTTGAGGATTGACATGTTTGCATTGCATCTCTAGCGTGTAACACTCGGCCATGTAGGCCCTTGCATCGCATAGCCTTAGGATGGCTGATAGCATTCATGAACTTGGTAACTTAGCCCTCTGCTACTTTCACTTACTCTGATATCTGTATACTTGTCATATGCATCACACGAGCACACACGCACTCTACTGAGCTTCGTAGGAAGCTCATGCGCGTTTGTTTACACTGCAGGTACTAGGGCACATTAGCAGCGTTAAGCGCGGTGCATGTACCTAATATTTTGGACTTCTGCTACATGTTGTATTTCCCTTTCTAGCACTGTACTCAACAAACTTTTAGTGAATATTTGATGATGTTTTATGGTTTTGATTATTCTCCTGTACAAAAAAATTACCCTGAAAATTTCTTGGTAGGATCCCAAGATCGGAACCTGGCACATGAGAGCTAGGAGCTAAGAATGGGGGTACTACGGAGGCTGTTGGCACCAAGGTCGGCGATCGGGAATTTAGTGAGCCCGGTCCCCGAGTTTGGGGCGTGACACTATTGTAAGGGGCAAATCCCGGAGGCGTGTCAATCACATTGTGAGAGCTGGAGAAAACCCCCTGCCATATCAAGAGGACCAGTATTCATTCCATGGGAACCTCCTGCTCCAGGAATGGTCAAGCCAGGACCGCGACCTTATGTGATCTATGAAGACAAGCTTCGATATTATCCCTTCAGCACAGGCAACAATGTAGTCCTTGAGGCAAAAAGCTCTATACGAGGAAGATCCGGTATCCACACCAGCACTGTTGTAAGAACCAATGGTCCTAGAAGGCAAGAGAGAGGAAATTATAAAGAAGTCCCGTGGTACTATCCAGAATGTGCGGAAGTAGGGAACATGAATCCCAATGAGCGTTGCATTCGAAGAGATAATCAGAACAGAGGAGATCCCAAAGGCACTCTCTCAGGTCTCGGTAACAAAAATGAAGCCGCATATGATGTGGCAACTCAACTCAAGTCAATCCCTGCTCAAATGTCGGTATGGGAGCTACTCTGCACATCACGCATACACCGAGAAATGTTTGCCAAAACCTTGAGTGATGCCCATGTCTCCTCCGATACGGCACCAGAAATGATAGCATTGATGATCGGACAGCTACTAGCTCCGAGCGCCATCACCTTCACTGATAATGAGTTGCCACCAGAAGGGCGCGACCATGGGCGATCCCTTAACATAGCCTTAAGATACGAAGACCTCTGTGTCCCGCTGGTCCTCATCGATAACGGCTCAAGCTTAAATGTCTGCCCACTCAAGACTATGGAATGTCTGGGAATCAGTCCCTCTTCATTACGACCTAGCACCATATGTGTCAGAGCATTCGACAAACACCCGCCGATCAGTGCAAGGGGAGGTCAACATAGAGGTACATATAGGTTCAGAAACCTCCACTATCACATTTCAAATCCTAGATATATCAGCCTCTTTCAACATGTTGCTCGGACCACCTTGGCTGCACAAGGTTGGAGCTGTGCCATCAACCCTACATCAACGGGTGAAGTACATCTGTGGAATCAAGTAATCTTTATCCATGCAGAGAAGGAGCTCATCATTCCTTCCAATGCTGCTGCTACTGAACCAGATATCCCTGTCATCGACATCTAGCACTCTAAAGAAGACGTCCCGTTTCATAGTTTCGAGTTCGAGACTGTGAACGCTATCGCCAATCCGGAACCGATAAGGGTGGACCATGTCTTTTCACCAGCAGAATGTCTAAGCCTTAGGTATTGAATGAAGAATCATTTCAAGTCTAGAAAGATGCCACTGGTATATAATCAACGCAAATGAGGACTCGGGTACAGGGCAATCTTCATGGACAAAAGAAAGAAGAAATTTCGTTGCTCTCCCATTCCATTCATCAAGCTGGGAGAACCTTGCAACGATCCAAGAGGGAATCAACCGACTGCACACAAAGGCCTTCCGATGAGCCTAGCTTGGGCCACATAGCCCCCCATTCGATGGGACCAGATTCTCGAACCATCTAAGCCTCCAGAAGAAGAAGAAGAGGATGAAGATGAAGAGGAAGTCAAATACAACAGCTTCAGGACCAGGGTACTCTGATACCTGCTCCTAACCAGGGTACAACCTGCCCACTTCAGCATCAATCAACCAGGGGCACAACTTGCTCATTTCAGCATCAATCAGCATGGGGCACGGCTCGCCCGTCTCTGCAAAACCAACATCATCAGCCATCAGCCAGGGGCAGAAGCAGCCCATCCATTAGACCAAGAAAGCGAAATGGCCAGCCCTGGATTGGTCCAATGTCCAGATCCCAAACTTGTGTCTCACTGTGGAACCAAACAAACTGCAATGCGAGGTAAGTGATCCAGGAGGGACTGAGTATGACTCAGATCTCGATCAGCGAGAAATCATGGTCATTGGGCCAGACTGTGATTCTTCGACCAAATCATCAACCCTACCTCTCCAGGGGAAGGAGTGTGGGGTCCTGAATGGTCATCTATTCCCCTAACTTCTGAATCAGCCAGAGAGTCATCTGAGGGCTCTGGCTTCCAAAAAAAAATGCTGGTTTAAGTAGCGAGCGGAACTTTAGGACAAGTTGGGATCAATCATGGTCCGTAATGCCTGCTTGTTCAAAGTCCCGAGAATTTCATAAACCCAAAAAAATAAAAAAAAAACTTTCAAAAACCAAAAACATCTAGCATTTCAATTCCAGAAAATTCTCAAAAACTAAAAAACATGTCTTTTCCTGCATTCAATAATGTGCCAAATTCGTCTAAAAAGTCGCATGAGTTTGAAGTCGAATCATATGTTTTTGACATCGAATTAGACTTCGAGCTCATGGGTCTGGACGAAGCTCGGGATGAGGAAGATGATGACCCGGCTCCCGAACTAGAGGATCTCCTCAAAAGGTTTGAATCCAAAGCCAATGTTGTAACCGATGATTTCGAGATAGTAAACTTGGGAACACCTGAGACCCTAGGGAAGTAGGCATTGGAAAGTCGTTGCCACCAGTGATGAAGCAGAGAATGATAGAGTTCCTAGCTCCAAGATTGTCCAACTTTGCGTTCTCATATGAAGACATGCCGGGGCTCGATGAAGAGTTCGTTAAACACCATCTGCCAACCAAGCCGGATATGGATCCAGTAAAGTAGAAACTTCGAAGAATGAAGCCAGAATGGGCTTTGAAAGTTCGAGACAAAGTCATCAAGCAGTACAATGCGGGATTCTTGGTAGTCTCCAACTACCCTGAATGGCTTGCCAACATCGTACCAGTACCAAAGAAGGATGGCAAGGTTCGAATGTGCATTGATTTTCGAGATCTCAATAAAGCCAGTCCTAAAGATGATTTCCCTTTGCCGCATATCGACACTCTAATCGACAACACTGCTGGGTACAAGGTCTTCTCATTCATGGATGGGTTCTCAGGTTACAATCAGATCAAGATGGCCGTCGAAGATTGCGAGGAAGACATCGTTTATCACTCCTTGGGAACCTTCTGTTACAAGGGTAATGCCGTTCTGTCTGAAGAACACAGGAGAGTAACATATCACGAGCAATGACAGCATTATTCCACGACATGATGAACAAAGAGCTTGAAGTATATGTGGACGATATGATCGTCAAATCTCACACAATTGAAGGACACTTTGAAGATCTGAAGAGATTATTCAACAGATTAGAAAAGTACAATTTCCGCCTCAACCCTCATAAATGTGTCTTCGGTGTAATGGGAGGCAAACTCATTGGTTTTATGGTGAGCGAGGATGGCATCAGGGACGACGAAACAAAAAACCCAGAGCAATCATCGAGATGCCCCCTCCTAGAACAGAGAAAGAAATTCATGGCTTTCTTGGCACAATTCAAAACATCAGTCGCTCCATCGCACAGCCTCACACCTATCTGTGAACCCATATTCAGCTCCTTCGGAAGAACGTTCCAAAAGAATGGAATGGCGATTGCCAAGTTGCCTTCGACCGCATCAAGAAGTATCTCATGAATCCTCCTGTTCTAGTGCTGCCCATTCCCGGACGACCACTATTGTTATACATCTCGGTGCAGTAGAAGCCATTGGCTGTGTTCTCGGCCAGCACGACGAGACCAGGAAGAAGGAACAAGCAATATACTATTGAGCCGAAAGTTCACCGACTATGAGACAAGGTATTCTCCGATCGAGAAGACTTGCCTTGCCATAGTCTGGGCAACTCAGCGACTCCGTCAATACATGATTGCGTTCTCTATTCTCCTCCTCGCTCACATGGATCTGCTCAAGTACCTGTTCGAGAAAACGACACTCACTGGAAGGATAGCTAAATGGCAGCTACTCCTGTCTGAATTCGACATCACCTATGTCACTCAGAAGGCAATCAAGGGCAGGCCCTCGCCAATCATCTCGCCGCTCATTCTCTCCTGGATTATCAACCGCTCAAGACATTCTTCCCTGATGAAGATCTCTTGCTTCTCGAAGGTGAAGAAAAAGATAAGTGGACATATTCTTCAATGGCGCAGCAAATTCTAAAGGGAGTGGTATTGGAGCGATCCTCTACTCTCCAGATGATGTCCCCTATTCCTATCTCAAGGCGCATAGCATTCGAGTGTACCAACAACATGGCGGAATACGAAGCATGTATCGCTGGCTTAAGGGAAGCCATAATCTTGGGCATCAAGAGCTACGAGTATTTGGAGACTCACAACTTATCATCAATCAGACCAATGACGAATGGAAAACCAAGGACGAGAAGCTGATACCATAGCATGTGTATCTTGAAACCTGATCGAAGAATTCAAAGAAATCACCTTCTCATACATGCCCAGAGCCAAGAATCAGTTTGCAGACGCTCTCGCTACACTTGCATCAATGCTTGAGATCCCGAAAGGAGCTTCAGAATGGGAGCTCACAGTCGAAACTGAAGATGAACCTGCTTTCTGCCTGCAATAGAAGAAGCTGAAGCTGTCCTAGACAAACCCTGGTATGCCGACATCAAGCAATATCTCGAAACCCAGGAATATCCGGAGTCAGCAACAATAACAGATCTTCGAACCATCCAGCGTTTGGCCGACCAGTTCACCATTAGTGGTGAAGTTCTTTACAAGCGATCCTATAATCACATCCTCCTTTGATGCGTCAATGAAAACAGAAGCTTGCAAAGATCATGAAAGAAATACACGAAGAATCTGTGGCCCACACATGAATGGGCACATGATGGCAAAGAAGATTCTATGACTCGGCTACTATTGGCTCACATGGAGACAGACTGCTGTCAGCACGTCAGAAAATGCTTCAAGTGTCAGGAGCATGTGATCAAATTCATGCCCCCTCATCAGAGTTGTACAATCTGACGACTCCCTGGCCCTTCTCCATTTGGGGACTCGATATCATGGGAAGATCAGTCCCAGGGTATCAAACGATCACGAGTATATACTTGTGGCAGTCGACTACTTCACCAAGTGGGTAGAAGCAACATCCTACACCACGATTGTAGCATCTCAGGTGATCAAATTCATGAAGAACAACATCATATGCCGGTATGGAATCCCCCAATGCTATCATCACAGATACTGGGACCCGTTCGTCAACAAAAGATGGATGACTTCCTCAGCAAGTTCAAGATTCAGCGTCATTGATCAAGCCCCTATCGTCCTCAGATGAATGGTGGGGTAGAAGCCGCAAACACGACAATCGTCAGGATACTCGAAAAGATGGTTCGTGACTTATCGAGATTGGTCAGATATGCTCCCATACGCACTTTGGGCCTATCGAACGTCTGTAAGGTTTGCTACAGGCGTTACTCCTTTCGAGCTTACTTATGGGAGTAAGCAGTTCTACTGGTTGAGGTGGAAAAATACCGTCACTACGGGTGCTACTAGAAAGCGGAATTGAAGAAGGAGAATGGCAACAGGCCAGATATTGATCATCTACAGCTCGCAGATGAAAAGCGCATGCGTACACTAAGTCCTTCTCAGTGTTATCAGAAAAGGACGCTCGGGTTTACAATAAGAGAGTCCGAAAAGAAGTTCAAGTGGGTGACATGGTCATGAAGAAGATTCTACCATCACACCTTCCGGATCTCAGAGGCAAGTCAAACCCTTGTGGGACGGACCGCTGATCATCAGAGAAGTACTTTCTGGAGGACTCTCAGACTCACCAGCATGAGAGGGGTGATCTTCCTGAGCCAATCAATGTCGACAAAGTGAAGATCTTTCACGGTAAGTCATTCTGACCTTATCAAGAGTTACATTAATAGAGCTGAAGTCAAGAGGTCGAAGCTAAAACCTCTGACAAATCATTTTCGTCCACCACCATCAAGTGTTTCAAATAAGGGGATTCAAAGAAAAAAGAGAGAAGAAAAAGAACACAAAAAAAGAGAAAAAAAGAATAAAAAAGAAAAAGGAAAATGGGGAAGCCAAACTGGCACTTGAGAAAAATCAACCCAAAAGGAAACACAATCACCCACTGTAATGTCAGATTTTGCAACGAGATCCTCCGGTTGTTCTCCTTTCACTCCAACAGGTATTTCCTCCAACAGACCTGAAAGAAGACAGATTGCAACTAAGGGTGGCTGGGATCCAGCCGTCAGCCCTCCGATGCTTAAGTCAGGCCCAAGCAAGAAGAATAGCCAAGCAAAACGGGACAGAGATAAATGTTGTGTGTACCTGCTCTTAATGGAGTCACCCCTTTATATAGATCTGAGCAACCCAATTCGTTACGTAAGATATCGAAATCCCGCTGATGTCGCATACGATACTGAGATCTTGCTGATTTCGTGGGATAAGATCCTATCTTCAGAGTCGAGATCCAACCCAATGACTTATTTTCAACAATCACGCCCCTTGATGGCAATCCCCTGAGATCCGGAACCATTTAGAGAAGATAAGCCCAACCAACCGACCTTTACGGGCTGCCGGTAAGCGTAGTAATAGCGCTGATGTGTCATGATAAACTGGAAGCCGTAGTGGAGTCATAGCTTCGAAAAGGAAGGAGACGCCAGTAGTTGGAGTCATAGCTCCGAAAAGGAAGGAGACGCCAGTAGTTGGAGTCATAGCTTCCGAAAAGGAAGGAGACGCCGACAAGACGGAAACCCACCGAACTGGATTGTAGCCCTGTTTGGCCTCGCAGAATCATACTGCTCGACGGGAATCGGGTGCGGTACTGAAGGATAATAAGAGATGTAACCGCAGAAGAAAAAGTTGTTCAATGTTGGAACCTGGTCGCGAGTCCAAGTGCTCGCTCATTTTGACGTAACTCCTTTCAACGACTTACGAGAAGGTCTGCTCGTTATTCAGGGAAGGAATCTTTGCTTCGCTTTATCTGATCATAGACTAAGGGAGCTCGAAGCCTTGCGAATAGGTGCTCTGTATTTATCCGTCCTACGGACTCTCGAGCTTATGATCTCAAGAGTCGAATGGGCAACCTACACTTACCCGATCAGCGACTCTCGATCAGATGATCTCGAGAGTCTGATACTTTCCTGATCTGCGACTCTCGATCAGATGATCTCGCGGGTAGAATGGGCGCTCGTGTACAATCTTTAATAGCTGAGCTGATCTCCGTTACTTTGTCTATAACAGATGCCCCCCAAGTCCTTGCCGCCAAGAATTTTTAAGGGAAGGACTTAGCTCACTATCACACGTAACCGCCCGCTGCTTTCATCGAGAACGGCACCTCACATGATGGGCTGGAATTAATGAGCGCCAGCTTTCCAGCCTTTTCGCTGATGGAAAATGAAGGGGCGCTCGCCACGTGTTTGAGGAGTTAATGGGCGTGCCTGCTCGAGCGCTGTGTCAAAGGAGGGACTGCCACGTGCCATCAGATACGGCGGAATGATTGCCTATAAATATACGGAGTCCGCCATTTCTTTGATTTTCTACAGAAGCTTTTTCGAAAGGAACTTGCAGTCTTTTCTTTCCATTCTTCTTCTTCCTCCGGTGTTCATTTTCTTTTCTGTTTTTGGTATACTTCCTTTTTTCTCCTTCTTTTATTTTTATCTTCTCATGGCTGGGAACTCTGACGAGACCACTGTCCCTCTTGGTGATGCCACTCCGGAATCCTCTGCCTCCAGCAGTGCGAGGGTTCCGGCAGGGAGATACACAGCAGCCGGATATCCTTCCGTTTTATCGGAGGACCGGCTGGCTGAGCTACGGGAGATACCTGATCCCGACTCAGTCACTCTCCGCTTGCCCGGAGGTGGAGAAACACCAGACCCCCCCCCCCCCCCCCCCCCCAGGATGCGTAGCATTTTATGAGTACCAGCTTATCCTGGGGGTACGCCTTCCCCTCCATCCCTTCATTCGCGATGTACTCCGGTGTTACAAGATTGCCCCCGGGCAACTCATCATGAACGGGTGGAGGGTAGTTTTAGGCTCCTTTGCCCTTTGGGCTCAGCTGGCAACGGGGAACTCACGGCGGAGGAGTTCCTCCGTATGTTTTGTCTGAAGAAAGCTCCCTCCAGCGAAGGCTGGTATTATTTGTGTTATTGGCACCGGGATAATTTCGTGTTGGGGAAGCCCTCCTCGAACTATCCCGGCTGGAGGAAGCGGTGGTTCTATGCTTCCGGGAGCTGGGAGTCTGCCTCCTCCAGGGGTCCAGGAGTGACCCGGTTTTTCTGTGAAGGTAGACACAATCCCGCATTGTGCAGTTTCTCAGATAGGTTTTTAGGGTTTTGCTTCGTTTGACCCTGTTTGTGCTCGCAGGTATCCCGGCCTTGAGAAAACCGAATTTGAAGGGAGGGATCAACGAGAAGATTGTCAAAGTGTACAAGGTGCCTGTCGGAGATAGGCATATCGAGGCTTGCTTGTCTCCTTCGCGACTAGCAGCAGCGGGCCTCATATCCAGAAGAGAAGTTGAGATGACGAAGGCTGGAGAGAAGAGAGGCCTACTGCCCCGACTGAAGGGCACAAGCTCCAAGAGGCAGAAGAGAACCCCTGCCGAACCTTCTCAATCTTCCATCCGCACGGGCAGCGATCAGCCTGCCCTTCCCGCAGCATGGCGGGGGCCCCAGCTGGGCCCACTATTCCTTCACTGGTGGTCGCACCTGGACCACCAGTGATTAACATTGCTGATAATTCCCCGGATGGGGTGGGGTCCGGCTGCCCCCAGCTGGAGAGGCTCGAGAGCAGATGGAGCCTCAAGAGCCGGCTCCTGCTCGCGAACTGATCCCTGCTGCCGAGCAAGGATCTGTTCGCGAGTCAATGCCTCCCCTCGCGAGACGACCGGGTTGGTCGTTGCCCAACCGTCGGGAAGCGGGACATATTCTATTCCCCGCCATCT